>QLOH01000464.1:600000-838940 GCA_026901365.1 Sesbania bispinosa | reverse complement strand
AGAGAGGTCGTTGTTTATTGTCACACTATGTAGCCTTCATGTACTCTAGCAAGGCATCCACCATAATATAACTTAAATCAAAGCCTCTAAAAGCATCTTGATGGTTTATTGTTATTTATAACCAATCATAAGTGTGCTTGTAATGAATCTTACTTTGGCAACAACATTTAATAAATGATCTCGAACCACGATTGATGAAAGAATAGATAGGTATATTGACATTGTTATTTCTTAATTATTCAGCCTACCGTAAGGAGATATAACCTTTATCCCTACATTTTTATGGATTTATACAGATGTATTCGGTCGAGCTAGCTCATTTTATCAACAATCAAGCTTTATACGGGTTTACTTTCATCAACAAGAACTACATCAAACCCTCATTACTTAGACAAAAATTTAACTATACTAAACATATTCAAAATATTTTTTCATGCCTAACCATACAATCATGTGAGTGTGAGACATACAGTATCGAGACACTGAAATTTTTTTGCATTAAAAACATGTGATTTTGAAAAGAGAAAGTCAAATGTTTATATGTCTTGAATATAAATATATTTAAAACTATTAGTATTGATACTTTCACAATAAATTTGATCAATTTTATTCTTCAAGTTAAAAGAATTTTTTTATACATTAAAATCAAAGAATAAAAAAGGAGGAAGGTAATATAAACAAGTAAAATAGTAGTCTTGAATATCATTAGAGTATAATTATGAAATATTTGATTTTTGTAATATAAAAATTCTATAAGAAAATTGATTTTTTTTATTTGTGATTAAACAACTAATAAATCTTTTGAAAAATAAAAAAACTTATTTGAGTATATATCAATTAATTACTCAATTTAAATTTATTTTTTTTGGTAAATTAAAAAACATAATCTTGCTATTTGTTGTGTCAAAATCTGCTCCAAGACTTCAATTATTTTTTTCACTTGTATAACAAAAAAATGAATATCTTTATAATATATTAAAAATAAACATTTTATTTATACATATTAAATTAATAAAATAAAATTGAAATATTACACTACATAAATTAATAAAATAAGGTAATGAAAATAAAGTCCCTTGCGTAGTGTTTCATGAAACTTTAATATTTGTTAAATTCATTATAAAATTATTTTACAGCTTATTTAAAATGTCATTATAAAATTCTAAAGCAACGATGTTCCGATTGCGGATCGGGTCAACAGCCGACGGAGCCCATATAAAGTTGTTCATCTTCACCAATCGAAAGACCCTAGATTACATTGTTCAAGAGTCGATCCTTCCATTTTCACTGCCTCAATCTCATTTCAACAAGACTCGTCGCCTTCATTCAGAGTAAGTTTATAAAACTCCCCTCTCTAATCTTTTCCTTTTCCACACTTGATTTCTCCCAGATTCGTTTTGCTGCATTTTTGTTTTTTTTTTTTTGTCGCAAATTTCGCAGAATTCCTGGTTTTGAATGTTGCTCAATTAATGTATCTCATCAGTGATTTTCGCTCATTTCAAGCACAGTCTCTCATCGTATTCATTTTTGTTTTATTGATTTAAATCTAAATCATCCGTTCTTTTCCCTATTTTCGTTGTTTGATTTATTGTCAAATGATTAATCTGTTCATGTTCCTCGTGCGCTTGTATTAGTCCTTGCTAGAAATTGATGAATCATTAATAATTAATAATGATAACCATGCATTCACCTCACATTTGGACAGTTTCAGCCATCTTATTACAGTGGTACCGTTTCGATTTTTTTAGCACACTCACGCTCTGATTCTGCCATTTTTCTCAAATTTAAGTGATGTGACTGGTGCCAATGTGTACCAAGCAACATTCAATCAAAAACACCAACACGGTTACAATTTATAGAGTGTACTTAGGTTAGAGACCTTCCAGGGGTGAGGAGAATATGCAAAAACTAGTTTGTTACTATGAAGACCAAGCTTAATTTTAGTCAATGCTTTAATTAAATTATAATTGCGATTATGTACAATGATCGATATTGTGAAAATGTGGACAATGCAACTTATTGCGTTGCAATGTGATGTGGTTGTAGAAACCTGTACAACCTGGATGTTGAGCAAAACTAATGCGTTGCAGAACGCAATTTAAAACCTTGATTAAATGCATGTGTAAAGCTTTCTAATAGGTATGTTGGATACAATCAAATGAAATTTAAAAATGTTTGTACTCGGTTAGTTTGCCAGTGTTTGTATGACACATCTTGTTATCCTCCTAAATTACTCAGTTACTTGATACATTTCGCAGTTCGATAGATGGTGCTTCATTTATATATTTTATTGCTTGTCCTTTTTGTCTTTGTTGTTTTTTCACACTTGTTTCTTGCCTGAGTTTGCATAAGTTAAGGCTTCTATCATTTCTCCCCAATTTGGAAAATTTCAGCTACATTTCTGTTTTGAGTGGTGTTTGGTAAGACATTCAGTGTGATGAAAGTGAAATTAGTAACTGAAATCATTTATTTCATCATGTTTGGTAAGATATTTTTTTTAGATAGCTACTAGCTTTTCTTGAGAAGCTACTCGGGGTTAGATTCTTTTAAAAACGCTATCTTTTTCTGCTACTAGCTGAAAATTAATTACACTTTCTCCCTCAACAACTTTCACTCATCACTATTTAATAACTAATTATGTCATTTTACCATTTTCAACTAGTTTTAACAAAACTCAGATCAATCAAATCCAGCTAGTTTTTCAGTTTTTAGCTAGTTTTTAACAAATGCACTTTTTGACTCTTGTTTTACCATTATATTAGTTGGGAAAAAGCATTTATGAGAAAATCATTGGCCACCTTGTGCAGATGTCAGAAGCAACCATTCAGACCACGAGAAAAGCTTTTTGAGAAGCAAAAACATTTCCAGAATAACCATAGGCACACTTATTGAAAGGGCCTTTTGACAAGATTCATCTGTTGCAATACACTTCTTGGCTGCATCTTCAATTATTTGATTTTGTAAGTTTAACTTAATCTGAATTCTTCATGTTGCTGTCGACTTGTCTGATGAATTCAACATGTCTCTCCAACTCTCCATTTATTTTTAGCCATATCTCATAAGCACTGTTTTTATGAATTTTCTTCAGGGAACGAGGGGTCTATAATATGTCGCATGGAATAGGAAAGAAAGAATGACTTGGCAATTTCTGATTGAGAGGTGGGTTTGTAACACAAACCGAACCAGAATCTCCTTATATGGACCAGTTCTTTTCATTGATGCTTGTTTCTCTTAATAAATTGCTTAGTTGCAGACTTTGACCACATTGGGGGTTATAACTTGAATGAAAGTGGTTCTTTGTTTTGTTGATATAATTAATTGATGGCTTAAACAGTGTCGTTTTTGGGTTTATTTAGGTACTTGTTCCGTACTAATGCTCCTTCTAGGTTACGCATTTCCTTGCTTAGTTGCTTACATGCACTATACAAGTTCAACGGTTTTTTTCCTATACTCTTTGTTAAACATTCAATATGCCTTTAGCATGTTGCATGTTTTGGCTTCAAAATATTGATGTGTATGTGTAGATAACATGAGTCAGCATGTTCTTTCATGCCTGGGGTTTGATGTTGTGAGAACCTTAAACAGGTGGATCCAAGTGCGAGTGGTTTCAAAGCATTTGTATTTATCGTAAGTACTATAATTGTGTTGGTAATTTAACAATTCAAATTAGCTATATATAAAAGAATGCAAGAAAATGGAGAAAGAAAAGAGAAGAAAATAGCATATGTTCTCTTTGACCTCAAGAAATAAAAAGTAAAGAGTGTGGCATCTTATTTGACTACAGTTTGGATATTTCTGGCTGCAATCTTTGCAATGATGGAGTCTTGTAATTGACAACATGGGTTAGAACAAGAAGATTCAAACCCCTGTGAGTCTAGCCTAGAATCATTATAACGGGATTCACTTAAAAAAATTAGGCTTGCAACATTCAGATCAGGCCCTTCCCACAGTGAATCGGAAAAGGAAATCAACATCTTTTTTTGCTTTGAAAATTTTCCCATTAAATAAAAAATAAAATAAAAAAGAAAGGAAGAATGCAATACCGAGAGGTCTTACTCAAGTTCCCAAATAAAGAAAATGCATGTATATGCTGCCTGATTCAGCCAAAATCCCAAATAAAAGAAATAAATTCTGGTTCCTTAACTAAAGATGACCCAACAGGAACAGATTCCCCAAAAGGAGAGTTACTCCTGCAACCAAATCCTCGACTACTAAACACGAATAGAAGAACAAACTAATTCTCATTTGTTCATGTGACAGGAAAGAAACTATTCTTCACCAGACCTGAATCATAGAGAAGTTGCTGCGAACTGAACTGCTGAAAATGACTCCTGTAGATACTAGAATCATTTAATATATCCCTTGGCTTGGATGGAAGGGTGTTTGTAACCTTACTAGCAGGGTGAATTTTCCTGTAAATCCTACTTCAAAATAAGTGTGGTTAAAGCTTGCCACTGCACATAGCAAATATTTGAGACATAGCAAAATACTTTTTTTTTGGTCAATCAAAATGCTTTTTTTAATTAATTATTATTTTGGTCAATCAAAATGCTTTTAAGTAGGACTGAAAGAATGTCTTGCAACAGATTTATATCAGTTGCAAGTTAAAGGTCAAGTTTTTCTAAAATAAAAATTTTTTAAATATTTTTCTAAGTAAGTAAATAAATTTGATTTGGACGACTTTTTTTTTTTACTTTCTTATTATTTAAATTAAAATGATATTTTCATTTGTCATCCTATGTTGAACCCTATTGTGGACAAGTTGGAAATAGACCGTACCCAAATTGATTTGAATATTAGGCACTCGCTTAAGAACATGAGCTAATAATAATTGAAAATAAAAGAAGAAGAAAAAGGAAATACTGATGAGCTTCGCTTAGGTATATGGGAAGAGTGGAAAGTTGCTAAAGAAACTAAAGAAATTTAGGAGTAAGAAGTAAGAAAAAGAGGAAATGATACTTGTATAGATTTACATTCACACACTGTTTTTATACAATTTTATATTCTAATACTTTGGTTTATCAATATTTTTGACCAAAAAAGGTCATGTCGCGCTCAGCCTAGAGAGGAGACAACAGATTTTAGTTTAGCGGTGGTGTTTGGGGGTAATGGTTTTAGGTCTTCTCCTTAGTCAATTACTGGACAGGACTGCAAGCAAAGCAATTCAGTTATTCAAATCTATTAGCTATGTTTGGCAAAGTAATAATTAAAAGCGCGTTTTCGGTTTATATTTTCTCCTAATCTTGGTAACAGGATGCTGGAGAAAAGATGCTAGTCTGCACACCATCCAATTTCTTTTGATAGTTTGTTTGTTCACTCTTCACTTCCATCTCAAAATCAAATTACTTGATGGCTACTTGCCCAATTCTATTATTGTTGTTGATCTTTCTTTCCTCTAAAAATACAAGAGGGGAACTAATTTTGCGCTAGCATCTCATGCGGTGAAATTGATATTCATTTTCCTTTCAGTTTGAATGGTGCAATCAAAGTCATCAGTGTAGTACCCAAGATTTCAACTTTCCTGCGACAACCATGGCCGAACCATTCTCACCCTCTCAGGTCCGGGGATTTGGTCGTTAAAAGGCTCAATTACGAGGATCAAACCATTAAGGTAAACGACCCTAATGGGTGCTTGCAAAACGTTTTCTTGCCAGAACACTTGAGCCATTCTGTGTCTCCACCATTCATGTTTGATGCAAAGCGTTTATGTTTATGAGCTTTATGATCTGACATTCCTTCGTTGCCCCTCCAACATAACCGAGTCATATCCACTGCCACCAATTTCTTGCCTGAGCGCGTTAACTACTCTACGGTCCATTTTCATGGTGGTCCCAAGTGACTCATCATCACTTCGCATAGTGTGAGTTGATATCCTCAGCCACTGTTCCCATTCCAAATCCAAACATGGCCACATCCTCTTCTCCCCTGATCTTAGCCATGATATTCAGTTGAAGTGGTGAAAAAGCCGAATGCGGGGATTGTGAAGCTCGTGGCCAAGTTTGTGGGTTCACGGATCCCAGAACTCTTCAAGTTGGATGCTTCTCCAGCCCAAACCAAGCCAACCAGCCCAAGGTATATACAATTACATGCCATTTCTTCTTAATTCTGGGCCCATTACCCCTATTTTAAATTTTCATTCCATCAAAAATTTTATGGCTATATCAATTCCTTCCCTGACAGATAGTGATACGCGTTCTATTAGTTACGTAGGGCATCGGGAATGACGAACTGGATAGCATAAGTTAATACACCCATTGATTATAAAAATCAAGTTCAAACCTTAATAAAATTTAAGAAAGTATGAATTATTAAAATAAAATTCACTGTTTTTTTTAATATGACTAGTTTTTACTAATAATTCTGGCATGAATTTACGCGAAAATTCCATCTTCGATTCCATTCCATGCAGGTTTGTCAAGAAGTGCCAAATATGGCTTGACCATAGGAGTAGGAATACCTGGATTCTTGTGTATAATTGGGCTTGGTTGCTGTGTTTGTGGTAAGTTCACTATGTTACACTCTCGCCACCAGACTAGGCCAGGCACAGCATAGAGCTTCCTGCCTCGATTATTGCCTACAACCGCTTCGTACATAGTGGTGGGCTGATGGCCGAAAATTGAAAATTTTCCAAGATTGTATTGGTGTGAAGTGGACGCTTACGAACGCGAATGATAACACGTGCCCAATATGCCTGTCAAAATATGAGCCCAAGGAGACGTTGAGGAGCAACCTGCGTTGCAACCATTATTTTCATGCACAGTGCATAGAGAGTGGCTCAAGATGAATGCCACATGCCCCTTATGCAGGAACTCACTGGATGCATCCTCTACAGTTACTCCGTCTTTGTCTATCAATTTCTCACCGTCCTCTTCACCATAGAAAATCTTAGTTCAACCCACATATTTGAAGTAGAGTAGAAAAGAAAAGAGTGCTGGTATTTGTACTATATTATTGTATATTTTTTTCCTTTAATATATAATAAGGATTTTTTTTCCTAAATTGATCAAACAAGTAAATATATAGGTATAACAAACCAGGCTTTAAAATCTAAATAGTATCTGATCTTCGAGAAACTCCATAAGTTCTCCATGTGACGATTGATCCGGTGGAGATGGTGGTGAGATGGTGTGAGCTTGGCTTATGAGGAAAAGGAACGGACGAGGACGAGGATGAAGACGTGCACCGCCGGACGCGATGGTGGTATTCCAGCCGTTGTTGAGACGACTCCGGTAGTTGCGGAAAAAACTGTCGGCGCTGTTCCAGTAGTCACAAAGGGGCTTGCATCATCTCCAGCGGTGGCTGAGCTTGCTTCTGGTTCCAACCATCTTGAAATGCACGGCGGGAAGTTCTTCAAGATTCAAGATTCGTAATAAGAACAAAAAGATTCAAGAACCGTTTCTTCGTTTTTTCCACAGACGACGCCAATGATCTTTCAGAAACTCCAAGGATGGTTGCAGAAGATGATTTCCATGACAGAGCGACGGCGTCAACGCGCGGTTGGTGGTGGTGCACCTGCAGAGACTCCGACGCCTAAGTCAGAAGAGTATTTCAGCAGAGTAACAGTATAATCGAAAAGAAAGCGTACCTGAGAAGTTGCACTACCATGATATTTATAATGATATTTTGGCGGGAAAGTCCGTTGGCGGTTGTAACGGATCCCTGAATTTACGATCACACGCGCTTATCCGAGATTGGGAACACGCGTCGTTATATACTTTGCAGCCGTGGTGTATTGTGTCGACGTGTTGATGTCGGTTATACTTTAATGTCTGACGAGTGTAACGAGTGGGAATATTACCTCGAACGGCTTCGGATGCCTTGGGTGTTTCTATGAGGATCCAGGTGGATCCCGGATGATGTCGGCTGACAGTCAACGCCTGTGTACGATCCTAGACGTATTATCCTGGTCCAGAACAGTATCATTTATCCCGCTTCAACGCATGGGTATAGAAATACTGCAATGAAGAATTTTGAGAAATGATGGTTTTAACAAATGAATCTAACATTATAATAGAAAAAATCTAAAAACTAGTAAAATGGAAGAAGATCTAATGTGATTTAACTTTTTCTTCATGGAATAATGTGTTTGGTAAGCCATTAGCTGAAAGCTGAAATTAGTAGTTGAAACCATTTGAACTGTGTTTGGTAAGTTAGTTTTGTTGGATACCTTTTCTTAAAAAGCTACTTGAGGTAGTTTTTTTAAAAAGCTCCTATTTTCCGCTATTAGCAGAAAATTAATTACAAATTTATCCCTCAACCATCCCACTTATCATTCTTTAATAATTAATGATGTTTTTGTATGTCATTTTACCATTTTCAGCTAGTTTTACCAACTACCTTCAATCAATAACACGTTTGGTTTAGCATTAAAACGTGGTAAACTCAAGTTTCCAACGCTACAAATAGTTGCGTTGGGGATCCAAACTTGGGTTTGGTCAGTTTCAACGCCAAACCAGACACACACCAATCAGCTAACTTTTTACCTTTCTGCTAGTTTTACCAAACACACTATTAAAGGAAAATAAACATCTCACAAAGTGAATCAAACATTTTTGTAAATAAAGATTATGGAAGATTTGTTAAGATTAGTTTGCGGTGCCAATTTTGTTGACAATTACACTAGCTTACAAATTACAAAGAGGTGCAACCTACATATAGTTTGTGGTGCCTTTTTTGTGGACAATCTTGTATAATTTTAAATGTGTTCATATTATCCATTTGCCACTATAGATAAATACCTTGGCTAGTAGATGAGAACACTCGATGAAACAAAAATAAAATATAGTTATTTAGTGAAAGCCCTAAGCTCCTTAGAGTATGAAAAAGATATATAGGATATCATTTTCTATTAAACCTTAGTACTACTAAATTGTAATATATGAATAGAAATAAGTCTCACGGTAAATAATATATTTTGCATCTCATGTGTAGAAAAGTGAGGGAATAATATTGCAATTATCTTTTAATATAATGGTATATTTTTCAGAATATATCATGTGATTTTTTTCCTTGACATTATAGGGTTTTTCATGTTAAATGTTGACAATTTTTTTTACCCTAGGGTATGTTTGTGAGTTGAGTTTTTTTATGTCTGAGAGTTTAATTCTTACTAATGCATTTTACAAAGTCTTTTCTCCTCTACTCCCCTCCATTTCTCTTCCAATTCTTTCCTTTTCCTCCTCTTAAACTCACAAACACACCCTTACTGTCGCTCAGTCTCACCAATCTTCTTGAAATTTCAATTTACAGTGATTGTACATTTGTACCGGTTGAGCCCAACGAGATTTACCAACCATATATAGATATATACTCTACTCCTAACTTTTTTATTCACATATAAAAATGTATTTGAGAAATGTCTTTTTATTCTAGAACTAATTATTTATCTTTGATATTTTAATTATCAAAAAGTTTACATCAAGGGGGTGTAGCTCATATGGTAGAGCGCTCGCTTCGCATGCGAGAGGCACGGGGTTCGATTCCCTGCACCTCCAGTACTTTAATTGCGTTTTAAAACTAACTCAAATTTTTTCAGAATCCCTTTCAGTCCTTGTGATCTAAGCTAACGGACCAGGGAAAGGTATACGCACATCGCTGATTATTAGTTAAATGGCTTTCTAAATTTTAATTTGTCAGGATGGTATATTACTCTCTTTTGGTAGATTGAGTATCCATATACCACCAGTCCGGGAATCACTTTTTGTGAAGAGCCTCAAGGAATAATTGGAAGAATAAACTTTATGAATATTGCTTAACTTTTTGCCAGTGTAATATTCATTTAACTTTTCTATGGATACATGGAAACTAAAAAGGAAAAGCCAACAGGAAGCTGAAAACCTTCCTATTTCCCAGCCCACACCTTCTGAGAGTTCACGGATTTGAGGATGCTATTTCCCACCTAAATGATCAGTCCTGAGAGAGAAAAAATATCAGCATCTAATCCCCTCTACCTTTGAGCATGATTTTTTTTTAAAAAAAATTGGTATCTTATATCAAATCACAAATTTGTATCAAGAAGGATTGTATCTTATCTCAAACAGAGGAGCTAGCATGTGGCATCTGAAGCGAATATTTGTGCCCACTGAACAGTGAAAGCGGTCCTACTAGCCCTCAAAGTCAAAGGTATGTCACGGCACATTGTGTTGCAAACTTCTTTATCTTCTTGGTACTAGTATTTTGTTATGTGTCCTTACAGTTGCAGTTGCACTCATATTATACTAGTAGTCATCAATACCTTCATTGCCGCCTTGTTGCGTAAGCATTCTTGATGTGATTCTTATCCTTATCCTCAATTATATATATGAGAGTATACTATGCCCAATTCTTCTCCTTATCCAAATCCTTGACAATTGACATATCTTAATTTGTTGGGTAAACTGCCACAGCATAATTTATTTATTGATTGCCCTGAATTAAAGAAGGGACAGGGTATGAAATCAAAGGTCGGAACTCGGAAAAAGGAAAACAGATATAACACGTATCTATAATTTAAGCCTTTTTTTTTTGCATAACATCAGACAGAAAAATGGGGAAAAATAATATTTATATACTTTTGATTGGTGTTATTTCAGTGCTATTTGCCCAACACTGGTGATAAAAAGTAATGGTCTCTTTACTTTAGGTGGTATCGTTGGAACTTGGAAGGTGTTGGAGAGAAATTGGTAGAAAGAAAGTGCAAATTGCAACCACTAATCTTTCTTAATGGTAGCTTGCTTCAGATAGATAAGCACCAGTCCGAACCGCGCGCTGGTTGAACTACTTAAATTTATTATTCGTTTCTGCAATAATACAGAAAAAAAAATCTGTTAATCATGGCTGAGTTGTGACCTCACCGATTCTTTCCTCACAAATGTTGAAATAGAACGACAATTATTTTTTAATTTATGATATTTGCGTAAGACGCCTATATATTTTTTTGTAAATTGTCGGTGGATTAGGTGTTTAGGAAACTCTCCTCGGTCAAACATGGAGACCTTTGCTTTCAATGCTAAGTAGTAAGTATGATATAGAGAACATAAGATACTTTTTGTCCCAAAAAATCCAACCAAAAATTAAAGCCCCATCTTTTAATATATTTAATTAGTATTATATTCTTTTGTCTTAGTTATCTTTGTACATGTTTAACTTAACAAAATAAATAGTTTTGATCAAATAAAATAAATAACACACCAATTTTTAGTAACGTTATCTCTAAAAATGATTTTAAGTAAATAAAAATAGTTTTATTTAATTCTATCAAAATTAATTTTACCTGAATCAATTTTATTCAATTATATATAAATAAAAAACCTTAATAGAAATTCTCAATAATATAAGCAACAGCCAGCACTGGTTAATTGGTTCAACGGTAAGGATTAAACACACTCTTTAATATTTAACTTGTTTATAGAGAATAACCGTCTCATAAATTACATGATGGGCCTTTATTTTCTAAATATTATTATAAGGATTTTTTTTATCGGGAATCTTCATAAGTATATTTGTGAGTTTAACTCTTTGGTCAAGTGTAATGGTTAGATAAAGTCTTATCAAAAGTGTCAATTTCAGAATTCGAACTCAATGTTATAGGTAAAGTTTGCATGGGTCATCGTTCACTTTCATTACAACTAACAACTATTTAGTGGTATATTATAAGGGCTCTTATAATAATATCATTACTTGTTTAACTAAACGTTCAATTAATTAAAATTAAAGAGAAAATTATTTGCTATGAACAAAAAAATTCCTATGATTTTTCATAAGAAACAAGTTATTTTTTAAAGACTCTTTTGAAAAGAAAAAAAAAGCCATAAAATAAGTTAATGACACAGAACAGGGTATTTCAAATCTAGGTGAAAATGGTGGCAAGCAAAAAGGCCCATAATGATTTGACCTCGTTGTCGGTCTTGGTTAAATTTCCATGCAATGATTGTTCAGATGATTCCATATTCTGTCTTCCTTAATTTTCTTTTTGAATCTTTTTTGGTTGTCGTTATTTAAGATTTTGTTTTGGGCCAACAGTTGAGTTGAATAAGGAGTAGTAGGTTAGCGCTAGCTTGATAATAATCATATATTACAGTTCGAATCCATGTTCCTTGGTGATACGGTGGCATAAAGACATCCATTGGAAAGGAATAATGAGGGTCCTACAAATGAAATTTCAACGTTCAAGATTGAATCCTCGTTAGCGGGGTCACCATTATAGTAATGGTTAATGGAGTTAGCCAGATATGTCAACCGAAAGGACTTCGAAGGAGACAGTTGGCTTATCATTGTCATTGTGATCCCAACCAGTGTCCTACCTTTTGTTTTTGAGGTCCAAAATCAGGACATGTAAATGTGACTGGAAATTATTGAAATACATAAAAATAATTAATAACACACACATGCTAAAAATCCACTTCCTCCAACTAATGATTGAATCTTTTAAATTTGCATTCTTATTGTGTGGAGTAATTTTAATAAAGATTTATTTAAACAGCATATTTAAAATCATTAACTGTTAAAATTAAAAAAATATATTAAAAACTGTAAATTTTATATATAGACATCAAAATAAATTTTATATTATAAAAAGTATATTTTATTTAAGTAATTATTTCTTAGATTGTATGATATTTTTAAGCGACAAAATATTTAAAATTATATGTGAATATAAAAGCTATAAAGGTGGGTTATGTAAATTTACACATGTCATTATCATCACTGTTGAAGTTATAGGGTTTTAAATATAAAAAGGAACAAGAGAGGAGAAGAATAATTCATATAAATAACTAATAATAGATTGATTGATTATGATAGATTGATTTCAAAAGACTATACACTAACGCTTATTTATAGTTTATATTGACTAACATAGACTAGTAATTAAGAAATAAATCATAACAATTATCTAGAAACATTTGGAAACTAATCCTAGGAGATATTATAGGATTAAACTTAATCTTAACGGATATTCTGATGTTAAATATATTTTTCTAATATTCTAACACTCCCCCTCAAGCTAGAGCTTGTTACAAATATACTCATATTAACAAAATTGAATATAATAAATTGTGGGCCTATATAGATTGCACAGGGAAGGTCATGGGGCCAGATAAAGAACATTAGGAAAGTCGTGGGGCCAGGTAGAGTACATTGGGAAAGCCACGGGGCCAGGTAGATTGCATTGGGAAAGCCACGGGGCCAGGTAGATTGCTATGGGAAAGCCACAGGGCCAAGTAGATAGCTCTAGGTAGCCGCAAGATACATCTATAGGTTCTGAAAAGTCACGGGTCTAGAACCGCGACAGGTAGGAGAGAAAAAAAACAACCATTAGAGGAGAGAGAAACAAGCCAAACAGGGATGACTAGCAAGTACGAATCCCAGAAACGTCGAAATAAGACCAAATCTGGATAGATCATAATAAGGAGGAGATGAAGACATAGCACACCGGTAAATGCACGGTGGACGATTTAAAAGCACGCCGGAAAGATCCAAGACAGGAAGGTTGGAAATAAAAGAAAGGTATGAATATAGAGTGAGAGAGACGAACAAATAAAAGTTCCAAACTTTGGAACCCAATAGCGGAATAGGGCCGGGACAAGTCATGGTGAATGGTACCGCTCTGATACCATGATGAAGTTATAGGCTTTTGGATAAAAGAGGAAGAAGAGAGGAGATGAATAATTCATAATAGATAACTAATAATAGATTGATTGATTATGATAGATTGATTTCAAAAGACTATCCATTAACACTTATTTACATTGACTAATATATACTAGTAATTAGGAAACAGATCATAATAATAATCTAGAAACATGAAAACTAATTCTAAGAGATATTATAGGATTAAATTGAATTTTAACAAATATTCTTGAGATATTAAATATATTTTTCTAATATTCTAGCAATCATTTTATATCTATTATTTTGACGTGGCATACTAAAATTTATATTTTGTACGACTAAATTTCTCATTCTGATTTACATATTTGGAGTGCGCCGTATTAAACCTTAAAATATGATAATTGCATTTATTACCTGTTCTAAAAAATCCTCGACGACCGAGCTCTTCTCCCAACAAGGGGTAGACCTAGCGGTCAGAGTGAGAGTGTCATGATTTTGATCTAGAAGACCTTTTTGCCTTTATAGGCCGAGTATGGGCCTTCTAGTCTTGAAGCCAATAGATGGACGATTAGGGCGAGTGGATCTAATGTTTCTGGTTGGGCCTGTGGCATAGAGCTAGGGAGATCGGTCCAAAGACTCAAACTCTCAGTATTGAACATAGCCTTCTAAGCTCAAGGCCTGCAAGGTTAGGGCAATGAGCTCGAAAGTGTGACGCGTTTTCCATGATCCCCCTTTAGTAGGTCCGATCTCCCAGTATTGAACACAACCCTCCAAGCTCAAGGCCTCTGAGGCTAGGGCGATGAGCTTGAAAGTGTTGGTCTTGTGTAACCAGGGTGTCAACCTCGTAAGTCGGTACTCGGTACAGAACACAACCTCCTAGCTCAAGGCCTACGAAGCCAAGGTGTCGAGCTCGTAAGTGTCGGTCCGTGTAGGCGGGGTACCTTTTATATTGAAATGACCAAGTTAAAGCCTAAATTCAATGATTTGGGAAGATTTAATATTTGTGTGGGTCTAAGTGGAAAAACGACTAAGTCTAGATACATAAACTTTGCAATTCTTTTTCCATTGAGCATCGCTTATAGACCTCACAAATTTTTGCCAAATTAAAATTCAATTTGTAGATTTCGTATATTAATATTAAGCTAGAGCTCAGGTTATATATCAAGTGAAATTCGACAAAGTTTGAGCTCGGCTTGTAGACCTTGTAGAATTCGATCGATCTGTGTTTGGGTCGTAAACCTCGTAGAATTTGACTGAGTCTATGTTCAGTTTGTAAACCTCATAGAATTCGACCAGGTCTATGCTCGCTTTGTAGACCTTGTAGAATTTGGTCGAGTCGTTGCTCGGGAGATTTTAAGTACTCGACCGAGTCCGTGCTCAAGAGCTTTTTAATACTCCACCGACTCTACGCTCTAGAGTTTTCTTTTTACTCAACCGGCTCTGCGCTCAAGAGTTTTCTTTTTACTCTATCGGCTCTACGCTTGAGAGTTTCCTTTTTACTCTATCGAGTCGATGCTCGGGAGTTTTCCTGCCCAGGAATTTTCATCCGAGTATTTACTCGGGAAAGCCTTCCGAGTTCTTGCTCGGGAAAGTCTTCTCCTAACAGGGGGTAGACCTGGCCGTCAAGGTGAGAGTGTCAGATGATCTTGACATAGGAGACCCATTTGCCTTTATATGGCGAGTATGAGCCTTCTGGTCTTGAAGCTATTAGATGGATGATTGGGCTGAGTGGAACTAATGTTTCTGGTTAGGCCGTGTAGAGCTAGGGAGATCGGTTTAAAGACCCGATCTCCTAGTATCGAGCACTACCCTCCGAGCTCGAGGCCTGCGAGACTAGGGCAATGAGCTCGAAAATGTGACACGTTTTCCTTGATCTCCCTCTAGTAGGTCTAATCTCCCAGTATCGAACATCACCCTAAAATAAAAACTTAATTTATTTTAGTTTTAAAAGATGAATAAAATTTTAATTTAAATTCTAAAAATTTTCCTTTTATATCGAATTAAATGATTTTATTTATTATTATGGATGAAAATGTATTTTTTTTAAATTAATATAATTGATCCTAAATTTTTCGAGATCAAAATAAGAGTTTACTCTTTTATAAACTCTAATTAAATTTATAATTATAAAACTTATATTGAAAAAAATATTTATGTGATTAGATAAATATGAATATATTTAAGATGAATGAACACATAAGTAAATGACTAACGTGGTGTATTTAAAAAAGTATTACATTCAACAAGCCCAACTCAAAGTCAATCATTGGAATTGAGTATTTACGGGTCAAAAAGTTCAACTTTTAAATAAATTACTAATTATGTTTTTAAAGAAATATTAACATAACTCTCTTTAACATACTTTTCTTGATATATTTTTGTTATTGAATAAAGTTCACATTTATATGTATTAAATTATGTGGTACATGCTTGTTTTCTCCTAAGCAAAATCTCGGGTTCGAGTCTTGTGGATGAGAAAAATTATTTCTGGGAAAATTAGCCCCACCATGATGTGGATGTTCCGGACTTGAACATGATTGCCTCCCGTAAAGATACTTATGGTTAAAGCAAAAAAAATTATATTGGCTAACTTATTTAAAGGGACTCAAATAAAGAATAGAAATGTGTTATTAAAAGATAGTGTTAAAAATGCAATCCATGTTTTTTTCTTAAAATCCTTTTAAAAATTCCATTTATACTCTTCATTTATTCTATACTCATCTCTCTTTTAATTATTATTAGGTAAATATAGAAATGCAATTCAGAAATTTATGATTGACGCAATTTTAACTTTAAAAGGACAAAAATAAATATATTTTTTTAAAGACATAAATAAAAAGGAAAAGAGAGACTAATTAAGTTGCTAATCAATCACTAAGGATCACTCATTCGTGCTGAAAAAAAATAATGTTCTTCAACAAGTATAAAGAAATGTGATGATTTTTTTTTCACAATCTTACACTTTACACTTCATTTTTTTATCTCTCGTTTTCTTTTTTTTATATTTTTCTTTTATTTTCTCTAATTTTATTTTTCTTTTCTCTCCACCTAACACATCTAAAAATAGAGTTATCCATTATGTAAATACCATCTATTAGACAAAACGTTAACCTACTTTATTTATTTAATAAATTTTTTTGGTCAACATTAATAAATAAAGCTAATACATTTAATTAAGGTCATTTCCTCCAATACTCCAATAGGCCCCATCTAAGATGTGGGATGAAAGCGCTCTTGGGCGGTGATATGATATATATTTACTTATTTTCTTCGAAGATAAGAAAGTGAAGTAATTAAGAAGTTACTTGTTTTAAAGCTATGAAAAAGAAAACTCAATTCCAAACGGCTTTGGGCGGTGATATATATTTACTCGTTTTCTTTGAAGATAAAGGCGTGTTTGCTCACCCAAGCAATAAAGCAAGATCAATCTTTCTTTTCAATTCGAAACGCCCATCCGGTCTTATATAAAAAAATAATAATTTTTTTTAATTATATATATAAAAAAAATATAGTATTAATTTTAATTACATTAACTATTAAATATTTAATAACTTGAATTTATTGTAAAGGATTAATAATGTATACATTCATTTCAATAATTTAATATTAAATATATTTATGAAAAAACTTAAATTAATAACATTATTAATTATCATTAATATATTCAATATATTTTTTTGTTATTGATAATTTTAATTCTATATTTCTTATATATTGTACCGGCGGAGATATTATTATCCAATGCATATATTAAAAATATTAATGGCTTCTCAACAATCTAATTTTTCTACTACAATGTTCAAACTCATGTCATGGTACCTGAACAACTTTTCTTGTTTCATGTATTATTTGAATAATTTAATTACTTAATTTTAGACCTTGAAAATCATTTTATTAATAATTCATAGACATCTCGTTACACAAATATCGATCAGAAAAAATATTATTAATTGAAAAATAAAAAATATTGAATAAGCAATTTAAATATTTTATTAGATATTAAAACGTGTTTTTCAATATTGAAAATATATAATTACTTGAAAAATACAATATATAAAAATCATCTCATTTTTAGAAAATAAATTTAAAATAAAATGATTATACAATAATAGATTCCATTTGGCAATCGAATCATTAGAGAATTTCGCGGTACGAATCAATTTATCACCTGCCAAAGATGTTTTTAAGATTACTTAAAATTGATTGGTTTTAAGTTGAGTGAAATTCAGAACATTTGCGAAACATCATGCATAACTGCGTACTATTTTACACACACAAAAGAGATTTTTATTTATTTATATACAAATGCACATTGAACTTATAATATATTTGGTTTATCTTAAAATTATGGGGATCGGAGACGCTATTATGTAAAATATATATTGAATCCATATTTAAAACATAATTTTAAGGCAATCAATCGTTGACTTAACCGCTGTCTGTTAAAAATGAGAGATTCAGATAAATGACTTATTTGAAAAAAAAAAAAAAGACTTATTAATTTGTTTGGCTGGTACAGTTCTTATAACTTGTTTGTTTTTACCTTCAAAAACGTAAAATTATCATTCTCCAAAATTGATTTTAAATAGAACGAAGACTCAATCAGCATAATCAGACTTTACTTCTTTTAGAACAACCCCGAAAACGCCAACAAGATATAGTGGAGCACACTGTGAAGCATAAAACAAACACTATATCACATACTATGATATTCCAGGAGATTCTAGACTTTGACTCTTTGAGGATTCTATCATGATCAATTTCTCAAAGTTCAAAAGAATATATTGATCATTGATCATATAAACAAACAAAGAAAAATTAACAATACTTAAAATATGTAAAATCTTTAGCGGAAGGTAATTCACATTCCAATGAATTGTCTAGAAACTAAGAAGAGAAAATAAAACAAAAACTGTATATGAACTAAGATTATGTTTGAAGAAATAGCCAACAAAATAACTAAAAAATAATAAGCTAGTATTAGCTAGATAGAAAATTAATAATAATAATTAACCAAAAAAAGATAGAAATTAATAAAACTGATAAAACTTAAAAAAAACTGAATGAAGTAAAGCTATTTCTAAATTGAAAATTGTTTTAATATAATATTTTTATATATGACTTTCAATGCCATATAAAATATCATAACAAAGGGTATTAGTATATGTTTTATAACTTATAAGGATATTATGCTGATGATAAAAAGTGCTTGATGGCAATTTAGCTAAATATTAATAAAGAGTAATAAGCACTGTTATGATAAATGGAGTACCAACAACAAGAGACAAAAGAGAACCATCAAGAATCAAAATTCCAAAGTATTGTTAATCAATATAAAAAGCTGAGCAGTCCCATTAGGGTCGGACTAATAATAGAAATTAGAAAATTAACATGAGATGATAGATTGAAATGTCATTACCTGTATAAAAAAATTATTATATAAAAAACTGAACAATTAACTTGAAGCCTAAAAATATTGTAACTCAGACAATTAAAACATTAGTTAGATAATAATGCCTCTGAACAAACAGTTTAAATAAACTTACATCCAATGAGTGTTTATTTATTTTTTAAATTATTATGATATGTTTTATTAAAATGAATTTCATTCATAAATGATTAGTTTGAAGGGAGTTATGATATGTGATATGTGGATTGGACACGGACATGAAACGAAAAAAAAAAATCATCAACAATCAAAATTCACAAATTATTATTAATCAATATAGAAAAACTGAATAACATGACACCTAAAAAGGTAATTTCAACTCAGGCAAATAATCAATATAAAAAAAACTGAATAACATGACACCTAAAAAGATAGCATGTAATTTTTTTATACTATTTATTTATATTTTAAAACTGTTAATAATAGATGAAGTGTTATATTTTCATTAAAATAGTGTAAAGATTTCCAAATTAAACTCAAAAGTATATCGAAAATAAAATTTCATGAGTGGTCACTCACTGTTGTTTTTAACAAACCGATCAATCATTAAACGGAAAAATGTTGAAAAGAAAATGACAGGTTAAGAAAGTGGTAATGACCGCTGTCGACATAATAATGCACAAAGAAGGAAAGAAAACGGAATAAAGAAAACGAGAAGCGGACACACTGGAAATCCACGTGGCTGATCTGTTGCTCCCTCCATAAATATTCGCATAAATTGTGCGGCACAACATTGAATCCATTCATTCATTCCAATTCCAATAACTAAACAAAGAAAGAAAGGTTTACAATACATAACTTTCGGAACGTGTCACAGAATTCTCGCTTCTCCTCCTCCGAAATACAATGGCCTCGCGCGTTAGCATTAACAACCTCACCTCTCCTCCTTATATAAATTCCCCTCATTTTCTTTCATCTCTTAAGAACAACAACAATAATAATATTATTATTTCAAACCCATCGTTCCAGAACGGTTTCAATCATGCTCCAGAAAACCGTTCTGGTAACAGGGGGTGCCGGCTACATCGGTAGCCACACCGTTCTTCAGCTCTTGCTCGGTGGTTTCAAGGCCGTCGTCGTTGACAACCTCGACAATGCCTCTGAGATTTCCATCCATAGGGTCAAGGACCTCGCCGGGGAATTTGGGAAAAACCTCTCCTTTCACAAGGTGCTTATTCTGTTTTCTGTTTTATTCAATTTCGATGCCTTGCATGCCTTTACATTTGTCAAATTTGATTTTGTTTTCTCCAAATTGATGAATTTCTCGATTTAGGTTTACCAATTCGTCCTTGCTGTTTAATATTTTTTTTCTCTTCAATTTGTGCAATTTTGTAACTGCGGTGGGTCCGAAACTCTAAACTTTTGTGCCTCGTTTACGCCTCGTGCCGTTGCGCGTAGACAGGCGGGGACAGGTTAAAATTTAGCTGTCTTTTGGAATAATTAGATTAGGTGCTCTGTCTGTTTCAAATTCATTTGAAAAGTTTTTGATGTGATGTAATTTTGGGAAACGGCTGGTTTATTTTGTTGTTAGATCCAATCCTATTCTTGTGCTTTCTATGATGTCTAATTTGATTTACAATTTTGAATTCTGATATATATTTCTCCTCTCTAAGCCAATTTTGTTGACCTCATCTGTCATGGCTTTTAACCCAATCGTGATGATTTCTTTAGCATTCAGAACTCAGAAGACAGATTTGCTTTTCTCTTCAGTTGCAGGATATGGTTATAATGTCTATTCTATACATGAATAACGTTCACTAATCGCTTCTGGCTTTATCTGGGCTATTTCGAATCTATTGTGCATGTCTTGTTTATAAATATTCTAGCAGAGGCAATCATAGCATAGCTGCCAAGCGCTTTATTATGGTGTTGACCGAATGTTTTCATTATATTCTGCCCACTGCAGGTAGACCTCCGGGACAGAGCTGCACTGGAGCAAATTTTTGTTTCCACAAAGTAAGGATTTGACAGAAGCTTCTTTCTTTCTTTTTCTGTGCTCAAGGAGAATATGACAAAAGTTTCTATAATAACAATAAAAAAGATTCATTCCTTCCTGTTGTACTTGATCATCCATCTTATATCTGTTTCTTATCTCTTTTTCTCTTGATTGTAGGTTTGATGCAGTCATACATTTTGCTGGACTGAAAGCAGTAGGAGAAAGTGTGCAGAAACCGTTACTTTACTACAACAACAACATGAGTGGGACGATCACTCTATTGGAAGTCATGGCTGCCCATGGATGCAAGAAGGTAAATTCCTTCTTGTTTTTTGGTCCTTCATGATAGACTTTAGCTGCGCAGAGAGAAGTAATAATATTCTCTGACTTAAATGGTACTATAATGTCCTTTGCTTGTTTCGTTCTTTTTTATTGCTTGGAGTACAAAAAATCTATAGCCAACTGAATTGTGTAAATATTGCTTGTATATTATGTAAATTTAAATTTCAGTGAAGTAGATGACTCTAATAGCCATGAAGGAATGTTTATGGTGCTCTACTTATTGCTTTTGCTGCTGGAACCTTGTTAAATCATATTGGTACTTAATGTAATGTGTTACTGTCATAGTCATTTAGCTGTGATATGGGGGAAGGAAAAAACCCTTAGGTAGTTAGGTTACCATTGTTAACAAATCACTACCTTGAGCTGTCTTGCTGGGGAGGTTGGTTATGCATATTATTGCCTTAATACTGCGTTTTGCTTATTTCACTGATGTCTGTATTTATTTGAATGATTCAGCTTGTGTTCTCATCTTCAGCCACTGTATATGGTTGGCCAAAGGAAGTCCCGTGTACAGAAGAGTCACCTCTGTCAGCAACGAACCCATATGGACGAACTAAGGTATGATTAGGAAACTGTTGAGGGTATTTGTTGGAAGGTGATAATAGGTTTGATTCAAATCATCTGTGTCTGCCAGCTAGTTTTGGGTTCCTTGTATTTTTCTTCTCTTCGTCTTAATCACTTTCTTCTATTATTAAAGAGGAAAAAGTCTTGGATATTAATTATATTAATGCCTTGCCTTGGGATCTTGCAATTATAACTGATAAGATGTTTGTCTTTCAGCTTTTCATTGAAGAAATTTGCCGTGATGTCTACCGTGCGGGGCAAGATTGGAAAATAATATTACTGAGATACTTCAACCCAGTGGGTGCACACCCTAGTGGTTATATTGGGAGGATCCTCGTGGAATTCCAAACAATCTCATGCCTTTTGTTCAGCAAGTAGCAGTTGGCAGACGGCCTGCACTGACAGTTTTTGGAAATGATTATAACACAACTGATGGCACTGGGGTATGTTCTCACTTGCTTCAACTTTTGACTGGATTTTTTCCTTGGATTGAGAAAATATCACACTGCCTAGCATTTCCCTCGGACTACCTTAACTACAATTGTCAATTGGGTCATTTCATATACACAATGTCTCTAAATCTCTCCATTTGAATTCCTCCCATTTTGGAGATAGACGTTTGATTTCTTCACCCACGATCTTACTGGGTAGTTCTACCTTATTCTCAGGTTCGGGATTATATTCATGTTGTTGATTTAGCAGACGGGCACATTGCTGCATTGCTTAACTAGAAGATTCTGATATAGGTATTATTTCAACTTTATCATTATCTTCTATTTACTGTGTTGGTTTGGAAAATTCTGAGGCTGTGGCAATTTGGTAATTTTATTGTTGCAAAATTCTGTCTTTAATATTCATGGCATGTGTGTATGCAGGTTGTGAGGTTTATAACTTGGGAACTGGAAAGGGAACATCAGTTTTGGAGATGGTTAGAGCTTTTGAACAGGCCTCTGGAAAGGTAATAGACTAATATTTCTTTTTCTGGTCCCCTATCTGTCGCCATAATCCTTGCTGTCAACTTTAATGCCATTTTTAAAAAGAATTTTGTTGCTCACATGCGGTTTTCTTCCCCACTTCTCGGGGATGGATTGTTCTGTACTTTTCTGAGAATATAATGCTTCATGTGCTTTCTCAGCGTAGTTTTGTGGTGTGGCACATAATCTAATCATTTTGCAGTTTGGTGTTACCCTGCTTGGGCCTTAAGATAAACTTTATGTATTTGAATATTAATTAATAATTGATCCAACTTTTGTTGAGGATATGTAACTTCTCTAAGTTAATTGGTTTCTCTATTCTCGGTTGCCACCCTTTGCTCTATGGAGTGCTATAGAGCCATAGAGGCATGAGAAGTGGCAAGAAGATGTTCTAAAACTCAAATAATTTTCCGAGATTCTTTCTGTCCAACTTATCTTTAGTTTTCAATTTCATGCTCAGTCTGATTATTTCCTAGACTCTGATTATATTCCTAGAACCTAGAACATCTATTTATAATATTGAGCTATTCTTTAGTGCATGAATAATTAATTCTCATGATTATTATTATTCTTTTGTTTAGAAAATTCCACTTGTGATGGCTGGCCGTAGACCTGGTGATGCTCAAATGGTTTATGCATCAACAAAGAAAGCAGAAAGAGAACTTAAGTGGAAGTAAGTGTTAATTTGCTTTCAAATGGATAGGTACATGGCATTTAGCTGATTAGGCTTTGCTTTCTAATTTGTTGTTTGGAGTGGACATTATCATCATCATGAGTATCTTGGCTAGATATTAAATGCACAGCGTTGTAGTATACTTTCATGCACATCTCAGTCTCTTCAAATTTGCAATTAATATATTATGAAAATGTTCCTCTTATTGATTAATTCTGGGCGAGGTTTTGTGGAATTCTTTCTTTTCTTCTTTTTTGCCCTTATATTTTTCTCTAAAAAAATTATCTGGCGTTGCAGGGCAAAATATGGAGTTGCAGAGATGTGCCGTGATCAATGGAATTGGGCAAGCAAAAACCCTTATGGCTATGAATCTCAGGATTCCACCGAGCAACGTTGATAGTTATTAAATATACTAAAGCCTTTTTTTTAACGATTTTGAGGTTACAAAATACTTGTGTCATTATGATTTCTAGTTAAAGGTAAATAAGTAGTGGTTTATTATACTGTAATTTAAAGGTGCTCTAGGTTCCGCTTTACAGGCTATTCGTTAATTTGGATTCTCTCATGTTCCACAAGAACATGATAGCGTCCTGTTTTGTAAATCTAAACCACACACATTTATTTGAATTATGATGACTAACAGGTATTCTTACCTCATTATCCATATTAAGTTTCAAAGTTAGCATTAGCAATAGCATTACATGAAAATTTGAATTAATTTCCCCATGTTTGTATTTTCTGGTCACTAGCACTTTTCTGCAGTTGCCGATGGGCTCCGACCACACTATTTACGTCAACAATGCGCCCTTAATCAGAAATAGCATGCTCTTGTTAAAACAACTTTTTGGTTTAAGCTAAGACATTAATTACATTTTTTTAACTTTGTGTATAATGACCTAAAGAACACTTAAAAAGGAATGGAGACTAAGTTTTGTTGGGAAATGTAAAATATACTATTTCTATTAGAAAAAAAATCACATTAATTAAAAAAGTTAATTAATTTCATTTAATTTACTTATCATTTAAAAAATTGTATATTTTAAATTATCCTCTGAAATACTCAACTTGTTTAAGTGAGAATATTCCCATTTCTCGATTTATTAATTAGGTTGATTGAAAAATAAAATTTAAATTAATAAAATATATTTTAAAATTGATTTATTAAATATAATAAAATTAGTTAAAATTTGCTTATAGTTTATTTCATTATATGTGGTTTTTTTTTGTATATCCATGTCACAAGAGAGTATTAATCTTTGACTATCCATTGAATTTGAAGATATTCTTGGTTCATATAAAATAATTTTAACATTTTTATTAATTTGTTGTAACTTATTTTAGAGAAATAATTACATTAAAAGAAACAAATGATAAAAGATAACGAATGTTAAATAATTAGAAATGAAGTTGTTTTTTTTTTTCGATAAATACTTAAATCCTCTAAAGTGTTAGAACTTTTAAAGCTTAAATCATGGAAATGGTTAAAGTTCAAGAATAAGAGTTTTTATTATCTTTTTTTGTTTGGTCTGCGCAATCTGCTGTATGCCTGAATTTTGATTGTGATCACTCTTTGTAGCGTCATTTTTTATTTTTGGGAGGTGTCTCGGTTGGTGTATAATATTAAGGCTATGGGTTGTACTGGGTGGTTATTTATTTCCAATTATATTTTCTATTATGTATTCATCGTAGCTTGACTTATAGGGCATTATTCTTTTGGTTGTTATGTGTTGGGTCCTTTGTTGCCCCAACTCTAATGACTCTTGTATTTGTGTATGGGTTGGAAAACCTCTTGTACTCCCTTTTAATTTAATCTCTTTGCTTAACAAAAAAAACTAATCTTAAATAATTGAATAAATTACTTCATCCTTTTTTTTATTTTAGATTTCTTATTCAAAACCTCATCTATTTTTAAAAATTATATAGAACCTCTCATATTCAATAAATAAATTACACTTAAATTCTCAAATTTTATTTTTTGTGAAAATTTGATAAAATATTATTATTATAGATATGACTTGTTACATAAAATCTCCTCTATTTTATAAATATTATAAAAACATTTTATTTATCAATACATTATAATTAAATCCTTATATTATGATATTATTTAAATTATTAAATATTTAAATAATAAAAAAAATAAAATTATATTATAGTAACATAAGAGAATAAATAAAGAAATAAATCATAGTTTCATATCCTAAAATTAACAAGAATTGTTTTAAAATTATTATAATAATAAATCACTTGATTTTTTAATAAAAAATAAATTAATTTATTAAAATTAATATATCAAACTCTTTTTTCATATTATACATTGTAGGTTATATATTCCATTAATTTTAAATTAAAAGAGATACCAATGTGTTCAATACAAAGAAACCATTCTTGCATATTTTGAGGGTACTCAGCCAGATTTGATGTTCGTGGTAAGCTTAATTAGCAGGTATATGTCTCAGTCAACAGAAATGCATGCTAAAGTGGCTAAGAGGATTCTTAGGTACTTGAAAGGTACTGAGAATTATGGAATTCTGTATAAAAGGGGAGGAACTGAGGAATTGCTAGCCTACACTGATAGTGACTATGCAGGAGATTTGGAAGACAGGAAAAACACCTCAGGATATGTGTTTATAATGAGTGGAGGCTCAGTTGCTTGGTCATCTCGAAAGCAACTGATTGTTACTCTATCCATAACTGAAGCCGAGTTTATTGTAGCAGCAGGGTGTTCCTGTCAAGCAGTATGGATGAGAAGAGTTCTGAAAAAGCTGGGTTATAGGCAAGAAGGAAGCACGGTGATTAAATATGACAATTTCTCTACTATAAAACTGTCCAAAAATCCAGTTATGCATGGGAGGAGTAAGCACACAGATGTGAGGTTTCACTTCCTTGGGGATCTTACTAAAGAATGAAATTGAGCTTGTTCATTGTGGAACACAAGACCAAGTAGCTGATGTGATGACCAAACCTTTAAAGTTGGACTCCTTTCAGAAACTTCGAGTGCAGCTTGGAATGTGTGAAGTTCCAGAATTAAACAAAGTGCATGACTACAATTAGTTTAAGGGAGGATTTGTTGGGTTTGTTATGTTATCTTATCTTTAGGATTCTGTTTTTAAGGTTGTTTAGGAGTCTATCTATTTTCATTCAGTTATCTCTAAGTTAGCCTTATCTTTCTGTTTAGTTATCTCTAAGTTAGTCTTATCTTTCTGTTTAGTTATCTCTAAGTTAGCCTTATCTTTTTATGCCTATTTAAAGGCTTGTTTACTCTTCAATAAAGTAATTTACTCTCCAATTTGTTTAGACTTGTTTTTGATCTCTACAAACGTGACAAATGAATTTCTGTGTCATTTTGTCCATCCAGTTACAATGACCATGTATGACAATTTAATTACACCTTAGCTCATCCGATCAGATTTTATTTAGGGCTTCATTAAATTTAACTTCACATTTTTCATGAACAGGGAAGGCCACAAAACTGACCAGATGAACTGAATTGTAATTCAATTACCACGTTATGGTCATTGAAAGTGACTGGACAAACCGACACGAAAATTATTTATCACATCAGCTTTAAAGTTAACGGTGTTAAGAGGAGGGACTAAAATTACGTGATTTCAGGAACATGAGGGACACAGATCAACTATTTTAAAGTTTAGGGACTAAAACCAAATTCGGATCAAATTTCATCCATTAAAAACATATATAATTCGGATCACAAAAGTTGAATTGAATTTTATTTTATTTTTTTCTAAAAAGCCCAACGGTACAATTATGAATAGCGGTGGAGAGTGGAGAGAGATAAGCACGTAGCACAAATGAACCCACAAGACAACAGCACGATAAAAAGTGGAATTCAAATTCACAATCATCGCATGACAAGTTCACAATTTTGAACATGAAAAATGTTCAAATGGTTAAAAAAAAATATAAATGTTTCCAACCACTGCATAAAATGATTTTCGGTGTATAAGGCAATATTCATCGCACTCGTATCATATTTTGTACATAATTTATGAACTACCTGATGTTGTATCCAAATTCAATTTAGCTGTTTTTTTGGTGGATTTAAATTTAGGGTAAGGGGATGGTGTCCCAATCCAAGGCAGGGAAAACTTCCGAGTTTAAAGAACATTTACAGAGTACCTCACCCCAAGGGGATAAGTGGGAGTTCAAACCTGCGACCTGTTAGATACGATACTGTGTCTTGTTCCACTTGACCTCACCCCAAGGGGATAAGTGGGAGTTCAAACCTGCGACCTGTTAGATACGATACTGTGTCTTGTTCCACTTGACCAACCCTTTTGGAGTTATTCAATTTAGCTGTTATTGGATACAAATAAGAGATAACTTTTTTATACAACAAAAAACATACAACAACTCATACAACACATTTTTTCTCACAATCTCTTTCCATCACATCATCTATCACATCCCACATTTCTCCCTCTTTTCCCTCTTTTCCCTTTCTACTTGTACTTGTACTTGTACAAACAACATTTCTCAACAAAATAATTAACAAGGTGTAGTACTAATATAGGTGAGCTCTCTAAATAATAAATATTCAATTTAATTTCTCATATTTTAACTTTACGTATCTGAAAATTCCAAAAAAAAAAAAGCTTATTAACGTTCCATTATTATTATTATGAAAGAATGTAGTAAGTCCTAACGGTCGATAAATGTATGTCATAATCATCATGCAAATAAGTGAATCACAGCAACACTACTTTTGTCTGGTTATGACTCGTGAGAGAGGACAAAACAAACCAAAATCTCGCGAGTTGAAGACTTGGAGTTGAGCTATATTACCCTCAAAATCACTCAGACACCACTCACTCACTCTCGTAATTTCTATTTACAAATTACAATCAAAACAAATTCCACGCTCTAATAACATTACACAGTCACACTTGCACACTTGGTTTGAATTGAAGTTCAAAATTGAAAGCACAGCACAATACAGAAGCACTAGGAATGGAGAACCTAATCTCTTTGGTGAACAAAATCCAGAGGGCTTGCACCGCTTTAGGCGACCACGGCGAAGGCAGTGCCTTGCCTACTCTATGGGACTCTCTCCCCTCTATCGCCGTCGTCGGTGGCCAGGTTTGTTTCAAAATTGATGCCGTTATTTGTCAACTAATTACTTGCTTTATTATAAGGATTTTCATTTTTCATGTTCTTTCTTTCAGAGTTCTGGAAAGTCCTCAGTGTTAGAGAGCGTTGTTGGCAAGGATTTCTTACCTCGTGGATCAGGTAAATAACAACTACACCTGCTTAATAAACTGTAATTAGTTGCATGTGTTCGGAAATTGACGCGGTGCATGCAAAACATTTGCAGGGATTGTTACCCGGCGACCCCTTGTTTTGCAGCTTCACAAAACTGAAGAGGGGAGCAGAGAGTATGCAGAGTTTCTCCACCTTCCAAGGAAAAGGTTCACCGATTTCGGTACTTTCCTCAATTTCAACTTTTATTTCGCTATCCTTGCTGATTACTTGTTTTTTGTTTTAATTTTAATGGTTATTTCATTATACTTTTGAACTGTTTCAATTTATATTCATAATAATCCAATTTGTGCAGCTGCTGTGAGGAAGGAGATTCAAGATGAAACTGATAGAGAAACTGGACGAACAAAACAGATTTCAAGCGTCCCAATTCATCTTAGCATATATTCTCCCAATGGTGTGTTTGAATTTCAGTTTTCTTTGTTATCTTCTGCTTCATCCTATCTGAACATCTCTCATACAATACATAAATCTGTGGTAGTGTCACCTAGAAAGCATGCTATATAAAACTGTGGCATGATTTATTTGTTATTTTTTTATCCAAATTGTTAACTTACCATTGACTATTTATACCTTTGCAGTTGTTAACTTGACACTTATTGATCTTCCTGGCCTAACAAAGGTAGCTGTAGGTAAGCAACAAAGTGGACATACTTGCCCTTGGTTTTGAGACAGTGGAATTGTTAGATTTTTATTAACGGAGATTGGAGAGTGACATGCTAATAGATGTTTTTGCAAAATTACAGAGGGTCAACCTGATAGTATTGTCCAAGACATTGAGAATATGGTTCGCTCCTACATTGAGAAGGTAATTCCCTTTCTCTACTAAGAAACTTGAGGAATAAATTTTGCAAGACAGCATATTACATTTGCTTCCCTGCCGCAAGTTGTATGATATAATTTTTGTGATCATAAACATACGTTGCTAGAAAATTGATCTTGCAAAGTTGGCTGATTGTGGAAAAATCTTGCAGCACTTAATATTTATGAACTTCGTAGGTTTATCAACAAATGAGGGAAATGCTTATAGCCATGCTTATAATGATTTCTACATTTGGTAAGATGCGGTATCATATGCTGATTTGTGTTAATCTGCAGCCAAACTGTATAATTTTGGCTATTACACCAGCCAATCAAGATCTTGCAACATCTGATGCAATTAAAATCTCTCGTGAAGTGGACCCCACTGGTAATTTCATTATTTTATTTTCTATAGGCTTCAATTACTCTTCTTATTCAGTCATTTAACAAGTTTTTCACTGGTTCCTAAGGGTCGATGTGTTAGGAAATGTAAATTTCACCAAGATTCAAACAACTGAACAATTTGATTGATTTGAACAGCTTGAAGGAAATGGTCTGTTCGTGTTCTAATTCTATTTTTATTGATTTCTACTTTTAAGGTGAAAGGACATTTGGAGTCTTGACAAAGATTGATCTTATGGATAAGGGTACTGATGCTGTTGATGTAAGTCAATCATTTTTTAGTTCTGATATGACAACATGCAGTGCAGTGATGATAATTCATTTAATGTCCATACATTCAAATCTGTAGACAAGTTGTATGAAATTTTTTCATGTTTGTCCTGTCATAATCTATGAAATATTGAAATTAAATACCTCCTTCTAAAGGCTTCTGTATTGGTTTCTGTTTTTCCTAAGATTGGCATTTAGTGGATACTGAATAGAGAAGCAAGAATACCGGCCAGTAACCTTTAAGTTATGAATAGCTACTCTAACACTAAGCAGGAGCAGTGTGCATTATATTCCAAAAGAATATGTTGATTCATACGATTTAGATGATGATTGCCTTATATTGATGACATTGATAAACATATGTAAAGGCCTTTTATTATTTGTACTATTTTCCTTGTTAACGGGAGAAAATTGATCAAGAAATTGATTTTAAGTATATTTAAGAATGAGCTTGATTTTAATTGACAGTTTAATCTTGTTTATTTTTTGAGAAGCTTGCTTGATTTTAATTGAATAGAAAAATCACGGTATACATTGAATTATTGATAAGGAAGGTGGATGAAGTGTATACTGCTGAAGATTTCTTGTGTTTTAAGGCATTCTTTTCTGCTGCAGAAGCTTACTTTCATTACCTCCTTTTCAATCTATGACGTGAACCTGAATAATAGGCACCTGTTGTTGGATATCAGGACTTTTTATGACTTTTACTTTATCTTCTCAATTTTCTAACACCTGTTTCTCTCACTAGTGCAAAACCTAGCAACTTAATTCAGTACCGAGATCTCTTATGACTTATATCTTTGCTTACCTCAGATGTTGGAGGGGAGAGCTTATAGGTTAAAGTATCCCTGGATTGGTGTTGTCAATAGATCACAAGCAGATATTAACAAGAATACTGACATGATTGCTGCTAGACGTAGAGAACGTGAATATTTTTCTAACACCCCTGAATATAAACACCTCGCTCACAGAATGGGTTCCGAACATCTTGCTAAGATGCTTTCAAAGGTACAGAAATAACAATTTATCCTCATAGAGCATCAATTGAATGAAATATATTATTATTTTTGTAATTTTTGTGTTGCTTGTTTCTATGACTAAATCATAATTCTTTATATCTCAGCATTTAGAGGCGGTAATCAAGTCCAAAATTCCAGGCATTCAATCTCTTATTAGTAAAACAATTGCTGAAATTGAAGCCGAACTAAGTCGTTTGGGAAGGCCTATTGCAGCTGATGATGGGGTAATTTTGCTCTTCAAAGCTCATCATTTTGAAAATATTTTATTATTATATGGGTTCAGTGTTGAAAAGGGCCTTGTATTACCATCCTTCGGTCCTTATGTCTGTGATTAATGAGTATCCATTCCAAGCTTCCAACAATTCATCATTTGATTCTGGTGAATTGATTTATGGCGATGATGGTTATAGAGGATAGTATGGCTATGGCGTGTATGCAATTTCAGGGATCCTAATTTTGCATTCTATATTTGAATTTTCTAATGATTGATTGCAAATCACATGCAGGGCAAGTTGTATGCAATCATGGAAATATGCCGCTCATTTGATCAAATATTTAAAGAGCATCTTGATGGCGTGTATGTGTTTCCTTTTTGTGTGTTTATAAACTCTTAAATAATTCAGTGTACCTGTCCCTTCTGTTTATTATTATCCTCGTGCTTTAATCATATTCTCAAACTAACTTCAATAATTTGTCAATATCCTACAGGCGACCCGGAGGTGATAAAATTTATAATGTCTTTGACAATCAGCTCCCTGCTGCTTTAAAAAGGTTGCAGTTTGATAAGCAGCTTTCAATGGAAAATATAAAGAAACTTATTACAGAAGCTGATGGGTATCAACCTCATCTAATAGCTCCAGAACAAGGATACCGTCGCCTCATTGAATCTTCTCTAACTACTATCAGGGGCCCTGCTGAGGCAGCTGTTGATGCGGTATGCATAAATTGGATAACAATGATATGAAAACTATTGTTATTAAGTGCATGATTAAGTGTCCCTGTTGCACTAATCATGATTGGATCTCCATTTTCTATCACCATCAAGAAATGGTTTCCATAAAATAATAATAATCAACAGTAATTGGGAGTTCGCCATTGGTAGTCATTCCTCTCAATAGAAATTTATTGTGAAATAAAATACTTGATTTAACTTCAGTCCTGCTTTTTTGTAAGTTGAGTTAATGAATTGGCTTTCTTACTGGTTAAAAAACCTTAGAATCAGCCTCCACCTTGTCAAAAATGCCTTTAAAATGAAGATATTTACAAATTTGGTATTTTTTATATTATATATTATGTATTTTTGTTATAGTTAATTTAACTTGCAATCCTGTTCTCCTATTTCACATATTTATTAATAGTTCATTTTCAATTGTATGCTTCCAGGTTCATTCCCTATTAAAAGACCTTGTTCACAAAGCTATTAATGAGACTCTGGTATGTTCCTTACAATACTGAACTTTTTTGTTTCTGTTATATTGATTTCTTGCTGCTTTGTTTGTCTTTTATAGGTTTGGTACTTCTTGGTGCTGTGATTTTGTCATGTTTATCCTAGTGAGATAAGGTTCATTTCTTAATAGGGCAATTCTTGTATGAGCACTAGTGCATATAGACAATCGATCAAAAGCTCAAGATATGTTAATATAATAATAAAAGGGCATCAAAACATGTGCTGAAGTTATTTTAATATTATTTTGTGTTCAGATAAGAATTATTCTTTGCAATATCACTTAAATGCCTTCAATTTTGAAGTTAAAAAAAGTTTTGGGGGGGAGGTGCAGCTGTTTTCCTCAAGTAAATAAAATTGCCTACATGTTGTGCATTAATCTCTAAGCTCTCTATATGTGAACTATGTAATGCTGCTGAAATTATAGAGAGATGTCACAGGCCAATCATTAGTTCATTCAACCTGTCATGCAATAGGAGAACACTTCTAAATACATTGCCATTTTTTATAAATGATTTGATGTATAGTCCTAGTGTTTATACGATAAGGAACCTGGCTTTTTTTTATTATTTATATGTCAAAAGGAGGCCTTTCCATGCTTTCATTGGTTGCCGATGGTAGATTGACAGCCTGATTTAAACTATGACAGTTTGGAATTTTATTGGGTTTTTAATTTTTACTTGCCTAGAACTGCAATCTCTTTCTTCTATCTGTTGTTTATCCTAAGTTATCTGGGGTTCCCATCGCAATCTCCCAACTGATACATATGGTGTTGTTTTGGTTGATGCACAGGAATTGAAGCAATATCCAGGTCTTCGGGTTGAGGTTGGGAATGCAGCTATTGATTCACTAGAAAGAATGAGGGAGGAAAGCAAAAAAGCGACACTACAGCTAGTTGACATGGAGTGTGGCTATTTGACGGTTGATTTCTTCCGGAGGCTTCCTCATGATGTTGATAAGGGTGGCAATCCTACACATTCAGTTTTGATAGATATAATGATTCATATCTTAGGCGAATTGGTAAGCTCTACAAATGCAGTTCCAAAGTTGGACTGGAATAAAGCTTTCTTCTTATAGTTTAACTTTAACATAAACTTGCCCCTCATCAATATGTTGTAAATGAATTGAATTACTAACATTCTCACTGTGTAATTGTGTTGTGTTATAAACAGGAACCACAGTTTTGTCTTATGTCAATATGGTCTGTGCAAGTCTGCGGCATTTAATTCCCAAGTCAATAGTCTATTGTCAAGTGCGGGAAGCCAAACGAAGCCTGCTTGATCACTTTTTCACTGACATAGGCAAAATTGAGGTGAGAAGAAATCTGTCTACCTTTTGGTTATTTTTTATTATTAACATAGTTTTGGTATTTTCCAAATGAATAAACACTGATAGCTTGAATAAATTTCTCTTTGCAGCCCAAGCGTCTATCCTCATTGCTGAATGAGGATCCTGCAGTCATGGAAAGACGTAGTGGCCTCTCAAAGAGGCTTGAGTTATACCGGAGTGCGCAAGCTGAGATTGACGCGGTTGCTTGGTCTAAGTAAGTTGGTGTGTATGTAATATGTGTCCATCAAATTTAGAGAGTCAGCGTTACTATTATTTTCACGTGTATTTTTCATTTTCTATCTCTCCTCTCCTTTTTAGGTTTTGCATTTTCATTTAAGTATGCAAAACGTGTGTGTATTGTCATCTTGCTAGATTCTTTGAGATTTGAGTGTCTTCACGACCCGTGTGTAAATAAATATTCATCTCTGTCCTAACCTTTCCATTCCACTTGTTTCTAAATCTTTTCTTGCGAGATAGCAGTGTAAACTATTTTTGTAAAGTCCAGTATAAGCTTATTCCCGTGTCGTGATAGTTTCAATTGTAATTCAAACTTTCACTATTTGCATCAATTCCCCAAGTTCCAATCAGGAAGAATATGGAGCTGGGAAAACCAGTTAATTAAAATTGAGATGTGCTTGTGGTTATCAAACGAACATGCAAATCATGAGAGACGAAAGATTTTGAGATTTATCCACCGTGGATGATGGGATCAGTTGATGAAAAATACTCCTTAGTTCTATTCACCAAAAAAAGAAAATACTCCTAACTTCTTCGTTTCAAAGGGATAAATTTTAAATTTGTGTTTATTACGATATACAATACAATCTTGAACTAAAAAAAAACCTTACATTGATCACTCAAAGGTCATCAAAATTCAAATCACACTATCAAATTTAGTTAGGGTGTCTTCGGTGAAATTAGTTTATAAGTTCCGAGTTGATAAATTAGTTTATTGAATTAGAAGTGTTTGATAGAATTAGCTGATAAGTTAATTGGTAAATATAAAATGACATAAAAAAAGTTATAAGTTTCATTATATAAATTCTATTTGTGTTTTTTACACAAAAATATATTATTATATAATTATAATTTTAGATTTCTTAAAAATAATTTAATTCATATTAAACCTTTTAGTGATAAAATATTTAATTAAAAAATTAAATAAATAGTGAAATTGATAAAATAAATAGTATAATATAATATAATATAAAAACAATTTCATGAAATAGTGAAAAGAAAATAACAATTTAATTAATTCATAATTTTTTAAATTACTTATTATATATGTAATAATAGGTAAAAAGAAATTGAAAGGTTCTTGTCACTAAAATTGAAAATAGGTAACAAATAGATAAAAAGAAGTTAAGGATAATAAAAGAAATGTATTAAAATATAAGGGATGGTAATGGAAGAAAATTAAATAAGCTACAAGTTAGAAGCTAGGTGAAGTAGCTTGAAGCTTATAAACTAGAAGCTCCTAAAATAAGCTACTTTGAGGTACCTTACCAAACACACAGGGTAAAAAGTATATGTTGAGTGTGTTTGGCAGTGTCGGAACTTGGATGAAAAATGTGGGGGAGCCAAATACCTAATTTTATCAAAACATACCCCTAAAATTAGTGTTATTTTTTTTAATTAATCACATGTATATCGTACAATTAGAAGTAGTTTTGGCTTACTCATAGTTAAAACTATAGGGTTAATTGAAAGCTTAAAGGTTAGCCAATTTGATTGAAAGTATATGATAAAACTAGTTGTTGAACTAGCTAAAAATGATAAAATGACAAATAAGGATATTATTAATTATTAAATACTAATGAGTGAAAGTTATTGAAGGATAAAATTGTAATAAATTTTTAATTGTTAGTTGAAAATAGAAGTTTTTTTTAAAAAATAACCTCAAGTAGCTCTTAAAAAAAGCTAATGAATAACTACTTACTACCTAAAAATATTACCTTACTAAACACAACTAAAATGATTTCAGCTACTAATTTCAGCTTTCAACTAGTTGAAATTCCTTACTAAAGAGATTCTAATTATATGCCTTTTAATTATTTTTTTAAATTAATTATTAGGAATTACGTATTTTCTATTTTTTTTATGGGTTTCTTCATTCTAATTACTTTAAAGTATACTCCTTTTGTGGATGGAAAAAATCCCTGTTGGGAGAGCTAGCCCCACCGTAATATAAATGTTCCTAGCTTGCGCAAGATTGCCTCCCATAAAAGATACTTGTGGATTAAACAAAATTTATTTTCAGTTATTAATTCATAAAAACTAATTAATTATTCCAAACATACTAAACAACCAATAATATTTCATATAATTTTAAAATTATTATATCATTTTATATAGTTTAAATTTTTACTATATCAATCAACAAATCATATTATTCAAAATTTTGAAATTAATAATTTTTGTTATTATTATTAACTGATGATTATATATTATTAAATGGTCAATAATAATAAGAATTTCAAATTTGAATTAATAAAAAATTGTAATAGGAAAAATAGATTAACAAGTATAATCATAAATATTTAGATTTTAAAATATGATCTTTCAAAATATTGAGACATATTTAAGTGAGTATTTAAAAATATTTGTGAAGGGGTGTGTGAAATACACATAAAAAAAGAAAAATATATAGAAAATAACTTCTGACTAAATAGAAGAGAGGGTAGAGAAAGTGAATGTCTTACTCTCCAAAATAAAGTCTCAAAATTAATATATAGAAAATTGAAATAATAATATATCAATATAATAATAAACAACACACACATATATCTACACTCTCCGGACTCGAATATAAGTAACAAAAATTCAACACATATTGGTTTAAAATATAAGCAAAACTCAACTACTTTTACCCTATTTAATGACCCCATACCAAATACCCTTTATTTAAATTCAGATTCTATTTTCCAATGACCCTATATGATGAACCGTGTAGAGAGAACATTTCCACTTGGAACAAGTTTCAATAAAATTGAAGTCTTCCCTGAGGGGCAATTTAGAGAATACAATATATTTTTAGATGACATTAAGAAAATTAAATGAGGTTAACTAATATTCTTAATTAGCGTGAGTTGGTTACTTTTTTCCTTATATTTGAGTCTAGAGTAGTACTACCTTCGTTCCTATTTAACTGTCCACTTTCAAAGAAAAAATTTGTTTCTATTTAAATGTCCACTTACAAATCCAATGTACTAATAAATACACTTTTCTCCATTTTACCTTATGTTAATAAATGACCTACTATTAAAAACTAATAAGAGTCAATAGTAGTAAGAGGGATAAAAGAATAAAATAGAAAGTTTAAAATTTATTTCCATGAAAACAAGAGTAATAATTGCATTCCTTAATATGTGTGTTTTTAATCAAAATGAACAGTTAAATAGGAACAAAGTTAGTATATATTATGTATATAAAAAAAAATTGAAAAATGTCTGGGGGAGCCATGGCTCCTCCCTGTCACTACTATCTTCCACCCCTGGTGTTTGGTAAAACTGACTGAAAAGCTAACTGAAAGATGAAAAGCTAGATGAAAGCTGAAAAGTTAGCTGAAAGCTTAAAGTTAGCTGGAAGCTGAAAAACTAGTTGATTTGATTGAATGTGTTTGGTAAAACTAGTTGAAAATGGTAAAATGACATACAAGGACATCATCAATTATTAACTAATGATAAGTGGGGGTGGTTGAGGGATAAACTTGTAATTAATTTTCAGCTAGTAGCAAGAAACATGAGCTTTTTTGAAAAAGCTACCTCAAGTAGCTTTTCAAGAAAAGTTAGTAGCTACCTAAAAGAGTTATCTTACCCGACACAACTAAAATGATTTCAGCTACTAATTTAAGCTTTCTACTAGTTGAAATGGCTTACCAGAGACACTCATTAATATATAAAAAATAAATATTAAATTATTTTTTAACAAGAGCAAATAATAAATTAAAAGTAAAATTTTCTATTAAAAATTATAACTATTATAAAATTCAATACAATCAATACATTTATTAAATGTCACATTTTTTAATTAAAACTTCATACTCTTAATACAACATTCATTCTTGTAGAAAAAATGCATCTTTATATGTGGCAAGCACGACATATAATAAAAAAGTAAAGAAATAGTAGCCCGGTGCTTGTTTTTTTTTTTAATGAGTTTAATTACTTTGCACTGTGAGTGTAAATAAGTTATATAAGGATTGCAGGAAAGGAAAGACTGTATAGCATCGATTAATTCGCACCTTGCTATTCGAGTAGAGATCCCCATTCTATCATCGGGCAAGCAGGAGCACTCGATCGAGGGAAGAGGAACTTGGTAGCTTCACTGACAAAGTAAAGAATCAGAAAGGTCGACCTTAGTTATAGTAGAGGAGCGCAGCGCTAAGGCCATAGCGAGAGGAGGGACTACTATATAGGAAAACAAGGCCAAAAGTGCCTACTGTCCAGTCACCGTTTGGCTAAAATCCTTTCTTACTGTGTAAAAGAAAGCTCGAACTCTACTTACCTTTTAAGGGGTGGAATTATGTCATATCATCCGTTATCCAACTAGTGATGAACAAAGAAGGTTTAAGCTCAGCCTAAGGGGCAGTCTCACTGAGCAGCAAGACTAAAGTGGAATACCAGTAAATGGCCCAAAAGTGAACCTTCCCTTGCTCAACCTAGCGAGGCTATTAGGTACTCTGAACCCTCAACCATTGTCTCAAGCCTCTAAGAAGCTGGGGGTTTCCTCTAAGTACAGCTAAGTAACTAAAGTCTCTTTCGCTTTTTTACTCTTCCTTGCAGAAATGAGTATATTATTCTTCCGTAGCCCCCAAAGATTGTCTTGCAATCTCTTTCAGGGGTTTCACGTCGGTCCGATGAGAGATCACTTTTCTCAATCTCTCTCCTTGTTGATCGAAACTAATGCCAAATGTCCAGGGAGTCTCTCCCATGACCGATGAGCTATCCAACCCATGCTGTCACAAAAGAGAGCCAACCCCTCATCAGTAGCGGCTCTTTAGAGCGGATTCTACACAGACGTATAGTGATGTGATGCCACATCATTTAACGAATTTAATAGTACACGAGGTGTTGTATTCATTAAATGACGTAACAACACATCATTGGATGTTTGTATAAAACTTGTTTACACTGACAATGTATAGCTATTAATTTTTTTATATATATTTTTATTGTTAAATAAATATATTCTTATCATGGAATGAATTTCACGTGATATTAAACTAGCGAGCCTGTCAATCTGCATTTTTTTTTGGGAAAAGACGTAAAATTATTTTATTTATATTTTCAAATACCTTATATAATTAATTTGCATGAATAAAATTTTATTTTATTCAACATTATAAGTTAAACTAAATTTAGTGTAATATAAAATATAAAAATAAACTAACTTCTAAATATAAAGTTCTTCTCTATATATGGTATATAATAAACTAACTCCTTTACGACTTAAATGATAAGGATAATATTTTAAATTTAAATTAAGAAATAATGATTAAAATTAGAATAGAAAAGAATAGAATCAAGTAGGATTTGAATTTGAATTGTAAAAATAAGGATTAGTGTTAAAAAAATTCATTAAAAAAACCAGAATTCAGTATATCCTCCAAATTTAAAAAATGATTTGAATTTGAATTATTAATTTATTCTTTTCAAAATTACTTTAAAAATTCACGACTTAAATGATAAGGATAATATTTTAAATTTAAATTAAGAAATAGATATTAAAATTAGAATAGAAAAAAATATAATCAATCAAGATTTGAATTTGAATTAAAAAAAATAAAAATTAGTGTTAAAAAAAATTATCATTAAAGAAACCAGGAATCAGTATATTGAAATGAAGCGTGAATCATGAGTATTATTGTCCAGCAACGGGGAAAAGAGAATTCCTTTGTATATAGGTATAGATAATTTGCAGATTTGCTCTTACTTTTTTTTTCCTTTTTTTTATTAATAAAATAAAACGTCAGGTCAAGGAGCGCGGTAATCCTTTCCTTCCTGAGATAAAAAAGAAGTCTCTGTACTGTAGTGTAGTAATCAGTGATTGGTTTATGGTTGCACTTCGCATCGGAAAGCGACTGCAGTTGTTCCACCGAAGACGACGTTTTCTGTGTAACCTCCACCAAATAACAAATACCAGTAGTCACTCTCTTCCACTTTAAGCTCAGCCTCACGATCCCCTTTCTCATTTTCACTTCTTCAAGGTTTTATATATTTTTCTCTCCTTTTTATTCATACACTCTATCTTTCATCCATGTGTAATGTCAATCTCAATTTTGCAAATATATTGTTTTTTGGCCAATTGAATTGTAGAATCGCGAATGTTGAATGCGCCTTGCTAGCTATTTGTTATTTTACAAGAAGCTTTTTCCACTTCATGCTGAAAATTTCGAAGCATTGAAGAGCATTGATGATCCTTAGCAGATCTCATTCTTTGATCAGAGCTAGACATTTTGTTTGCCAAAGCGAGGTTTGAGTTCCAAAACCTTTCTGTGTGCTGGATTCTTGTTATGGCCAGATCTCAGTTTTTACATTGCTGGGTTTATTGCTGCCATGTAACTATCGGACACTTTCATTTTATATGTTTTTGTTCGTAATTATCAACAATTTTTTAGAAAAAGAGTATTTTGCTTGGGGAGTTAGACAACATTGATTTGTGAACTTTCTTGCTTCCAATCAATAACCTTGTCTTTGCATAGACCACTTTGAAATTACTAAATTTTAAATTTTATGTGTAAGAATAATAAAAAATAAAAAATTCAAATGATAAATAGGACCATATGAGAAATTTCAAATGACACATATTGAGATAGAATTTCAATATTTCTATCTAAAGTTTAAATTTTTTAAATTATCATTTACATATCCTCTCATACTTATAATTTACTCAATATTCTTCATCATAAATTTGAGAATTCTAAAATTAGCCATCAAAACACACAATAAGCCATAAATCTTTGTCAGACATTCAGCTTTGGGGTTACATAACTTCTTTATTTCTTGTGCAGTCCATGTAGTACGTGTCATATATTGGGTTGTGGATTATGCAGGGCTATGATTTTTCAGAGTCAATTGACATGTGTTTATTCGTTGATAATTGAAATCATCGGAAGCATTTTTTATTTTCACATGAAATGATTCATGATTTAGAGTGGGAATGGGAGTGGGAGATTTCATAGATTACTGGCTGACTTGATTCATTTTACTTCCCTTTTATATCTATATATATGGCAGTTTGTGAAGATACCACGAAGGAAGGAAGGTGGGAAGTATAAGGTGTAATGGCTTCTGAGAGGGATTTTTTTGACCTCTCTGGACCCTTCCATCTAACCTGTGTCGACTGGTAAGATCTGTCAAACAAATCTTCCACTTGAAATTTTATCCCTTTTCTTTTGTACTCATATAATATCATTTCTTCACTATATTGTGTGTGCTTAGATTTTAGTGATTCTTCAGAATGTCTGATGTGTCTTGATTATCCAACTGTAAATGTTCAATGTACTAGTGTAGTATGATCCATAGTAATGTGTTTATATACATCAAGATATCAGGAAGTATAATGTCTTCTGTGAACTATTTATCTTCTCTTGTATTTTACGGAGTACTCCATTTATCAAAAACCTAATATATAGGTTTATTCTTTTTGGATATAGAGCTTCAATATCGCAATACTAGACACTAGTTGACTTGATTAAGAATATCTTGAATCTCGAAAGTTGCATCTAAGGTTTTTTTTTCACTATTGGGGTTTTCCTAACACAAAATAAAATTCCATCTTATTCAGGGATAATGCACATGATCGAAAATCAGTTGCTGCTAGTTTGGTCCAAGGTGTTTATGTTCTAGAAAAGGACCGGCAAGGACGACGTGAAGGTCCTAATGCTCTTGCACTGCCTTGGTGGGCATTCTTCCACTTTCAGTTGCTACGTACACTTGTTGATGATGTGGATTCTTCCATCTTTGGTGCAATTTATGAGTTCAAGCCTCCACCATCTATGTGCAATGACACCTTACATAGAGGTCCACGTTATGTAATTGCCTTTCGAGGGACTATAACCAGGGCAGACTCAGTTTCACGTGATATTGAGTTAGATATCCACTTTGTCCGAAATGGGCTTCATCAAACTTCACGCTCTGAGATAGCTATCCAAGCTGTCCGAAACATGGTGGCTTCTGTGGGTGATTCCAATATCTGGTTAGCTGGCCACTCTCTAGGATCAGCAATAGCATTGCTTGCTGGGAAAACCATGGCCAAGACTGGCATATTTATTGAGTCTTTTCTTTTCAACCCTCCATACGTATCTGCTCCAATTGAGAGAATTAAGGATAAGAAATTGAAACATGGGCTTCGAATTGTTGGCAGCGTGGTTACAGCTGGACTCGCCATTGCTATGAAGCCTAAACAGCAGAAGAGTTTGTCCTTAGATTCATTTGCTGCTTTGTCTGCCTGGGTCCCATGCTTATTTGTGAATCCATCTGACCATATCTGCTCGGAATATATTGGATACTTTGATCACAGAAGAAAAATGGAGGAGATTGGTGCAGGAAGTATTGAAAAGTTAGCAACTCAAAACTCCCTTACTTGTCTACTGATGAGTGCATTCGGGAAGGAATCTGAACCCCTGCATCTCATTCCTTCAGCTTCTCTGACAGTGAATTTTACTCCTCCACGGGATTTCAGAGAAGCTCATGGAATTCACCAGTGGTGGAAGCCCGACTTACGCCTAGAATCCAAGCTCTACAGATACTAATAGCTCCTCTAGTTTTTATAATGTGTTCTGGATGTATATTGTGAGCTATGTTGATTCTGGTTTTCCATGTGAAGTTAATTTTATTTTTAGAATGCATGTGCAGCAAATGTTATTCAAGTTGTTGCAACTTTTAAGAAATAATGGGATGGAGTTGATGGATAATAATGTTGGGTTGATTTTGGGAATTGGTACTTGGTAGTTTCCAAAAGAATGTGAGGGTACTTTGCTTGCAGTTTTCATTTGTTTTGGTAGATTACTTTGCTTACATTTTATATACCTTGTTTTTCCCTGTGTTTATGATTATTTTTCTTCATATAACTTATATATAACATCAGTGGTTTGAAAAAAAAAACGTGTCCTTAAAATGAATATTTTTAAAGTAAAAGTAAATTTATCTTTAAATTTTCGTTAAAAATTAGGATACATGTTAAATTAAATTGAAAATAAATAGACTTCTACTTGAATCGACAAATTTACATAAAAAATACTTGTTGAACCAAACCACTTATCATCTCATTTTTCTGGCTTTTTCCACCCTATCATTTTCTTTTCATAAGTTTTCCATATAAACAAACAAAGCCTAAGCCCCTGTTTGGTAGAGTGAAAATGGGGGAGAAGAGAAGTGAGATGGGTGGAAGTGTAGAGAAATAGACTTATTTCCCTTGTTTGATGGCACAGTAGAAATGTGGAGAAATGCACTTTTTCGGTGGGTCCCACGCCTTTTTATTTCTCTCCAAATTAGGCGAGAAATGCAGAGAAATGGACGGCTGTCAAGCAATAATCGATTATTTTGTGTGATCTGATGCAAAAATCGATTATTTTGTGTGATCTGATGCAAAAATCGATTATTTTGTCAAATTTGATACAAATAACCGATTATTTTGTTAATCGATTATTTATTCGATTATTTTGTATCAAAAATCGATTATTTTGGTTCTATTTCTCACCTATTTCATTCATCAAACAACCTACTTTCACATTTCTCTCATATTTCTCACCTATTTCACTCACACCAAACAACCCTTATTTCTCCTCTATTTCACCTCTATTTCTCTACTCCCACCAAACAAAGCATAATAAAAAATGGCATATGCCTCCACTGCAGCTTGACAGCAAGGCAACACTATAATAACCCTGACCCCTGAGTAATAATACACTCGGGCTCGGTGGTTAAGGTGCGCGCCACGCCAGTGACCAATATAAGTATCTATCAAGTTCAGTATTTCATTATTGTCCCAAAAAAAAAACAGTTCAGTATTTCATTTAATTTTCTGTCCTAGCCTACTTTGCAAGTTGCAACCATGTCCTTTTCTTAATAAGTAGTAGTATATAATATTACTTGCCATTCACTAAGAATCATAAATTGTAAATTATAAGATCCGTGTCTCTACTATGAGATTCCAATAATTGGATATAAATATTACTTTTAGCATTTATTTATTTTTAATTACTCACTGCCACGCAACACAGATCAGTTTCGATGAAGAAGACAAATAGTATATCATCATCAAACATGCGTTCAACTCAACATTCAAATCTCTGTCTTCCTTGAAATTAAAGTCATCGCTCCAATAGTCTTTCTTTGTCGCCTTTATAACGAGTAGAATAGAATAAAACGAAATCATTATATTTAAATATATTTATAATAAAATACTAGTAATACATTTATTTGAACATAGAAGTAAATTAGAAATAAAATTAACAATTATTTTGAGAGATTAATGTATAAATAATTTTTTAAAAACATAATGTGATGAGACCGAAATATCATATTCTTAAAATAGTTCCTACTTCTTTTTTTTGGTCCAAATAGTTCCTACTTCTGAATATATAGATGATCAATACATTATATGGGCTTGCCACACTACTAATTTAGTAACCCTGATATTTAAATGAAGACAATTAGCGTGAATTACACAGCTAGTACTAGAATAAGAGTAATTTACAGTTACAAAAATGAAAAATTGGAGAGAGAGAAGAAAGAATTAGCATTGAAAACCTAACACGGATCCAGTGGAGACTGCGATGGCGACCCTACATCCAGCTTTGGCCTCCACGTGATGACTGAAAAGGTGTAACACCCTCACCCGCCCCGCCATCTCTATCCTGGACTCGATCTCCATCACGGGCCCAAGCCTGTTAGGCCCATCAACAGGTGTGGGCCCCGGGCCCAACGGGAGAGACTGGACGGTGAATGTGGCCGCCATGTACTCAGTTCTTCCGGCGTCGATCTTGCCGGCGGGGACGAACATGAAGCCGACCTGTCTGCCATAGTAGAGAAGCTGAAGGGAGCTATCGTAGTGGGAGAATGTGCCTCGGTTAGGGTTCCGAACGGAGGCGTACTGGGAGAATGCGAAACTGACGGTGCCGTTAGCCACCGAATAGGAAGGGAGCTGAACGGCGCTGACGGCGATTTTGGGGTCTTGAGGCTTGAAGAGCATGAAGTAAACGATGAAGAGGACGATGAGGAGGAAAATCAAGAAGATAGTGGCCACGACACACGAGGCTAGGTTGGTGCGGCCTGACGGTGGTCTCTGAGGCTTGGCCATAGCTTGGAGTGGAAAGGTAGTGAATCTAACTAAACTAACTATTACTTATCTAACAACAACAAGAAGAAGCTCGTGTATTGTGTTTATTTACTGTTTATGTTGAGACGAGGCATGTGATATGATGTAAGGATTAGGCAAAGCAAACACACACGGGCACATGGAGTACGTATAGGCGTAGTACTAGCTAAGGGAGCACAAAAATTTTCATTTTGTTTTAATTAACGACGTGTATCTCACATAAATTATTTTAGTAATTATTAAGTTGGAATGTACAAATATTTCGTAGATTTTATAGTATTATTTTTTATGATTCTTCATTATATTTTTTTAAAAAAAATAAATTTTAACTTTACTTTATTTCTTTTTTATATTATCTGTATTAAATATTTTTTTACATAGAGATGATAAAATAATATTTAAAATCAATAATAAGATTTAATGAGAACTATAAGTTTATAAAAAATAAAAAAATAAGTAAAGACAATAGGAAAGAAAAGAGAAAATATAATAAGGTGACAAAATAAAATATGAAAAAAGATTTTGTTTAATTTAAATTTGATTTTTAAAATTTTATGTTAGGAAATATATATATAAATAAAGAGAATTTTCTTTTATTTTGATTTGAATTTCGCTTATGATTAGGTAATAAAATTAAAAAATTCAAAAATAAATATGTTTCTATATCTCGTGATTCCATTTTTACTTTAAGGATTAGGTGATGAGATAAAAATAATCTAAACAAATTCTTTTATTTATTATTTTAGGATTAAGTGATAAAAAAATAAATATTTATCTTCAATCCATTAAGATTATTATATTAATAGAAAAATTTAGTATTACAAAAGAATAAAGAGTTTTATTTTAGTAATTTTATTTTTTTAATTAAAATTATTTCATATTTTTATTATAATTTTTTATTACTCTGTTCAGTCTTATTTATATGATTTTTTTATCCAAACACATAATTAAGGAAATATGTTTTAATAGGGGTGTAATCGGGTTGGGTTGGTTCGGGTTTGGAGTGACATCAAGTCCGAACCGATAGAATGATGGTGAGTTGTGTTGGTTCGGGGTTTTCATTTTTTGGGTGAGTAACCTGACCCGAACCAAGCCGAATATGTTTGGGTTGGATTGGGTCATCGGATCATGTGTATTTTTTCTATTTTAAGAAATGTGGAAGATGAAATGAAATTAAAATATGAAATGAAAAAAAAAAAGAAAAGAAATAAGGAAAAATAAAATGAGAGAAACAGATGAAATAAGGTTTGGGAAACCACCACTGATTATGCTGCCATTGCGTCTATTTTTGTTCTCTCCAGGCATGAAAATGAAATAAGATTAAGACTTTTTTTAGTTTGGTTCGGGTTGGATCTATCGGGTCCAACATAGGCAAACCCGAGACCCGAACGAACTAGATCAAGTTTGAAAGAAAATGTTCGAACCAAACCGAATACCCGAACCATTAAATATCATTCGGGTCGAGTTGAGTCCATCGGGTTCGCGGATTGGGTCGGACCAGCTTACACCCTACGTTTTAATGTATTGTTTTTAAGAGAACTCTTCCAACTTCCAATTTATCTTTATTTAAATAAAATTCTAATGTTAATTGTTAACCAAAATCTTAAAAATATAAAGGTTGAATAATTGTGAACGGTGAATATAAAAAAAAAAATACTTTTGAAATTTTATAAGGATATTATAAAAAAAAGGCTAAGTAAAATTCTCAAAATGTGCTGTAAAAGGACATGAATAGTATTATATTCCTCCCTAAATCTAATTATCAAATCTTGGCTCTGCCCCGTGTATATAGAAATCAGAAAAGCAAGAGGCTTTCAGAGTGCTTGAAGGGATGGGTAGGACCACAAGACCTTGTTTGTTTGTTTTATTGCCTTCAATCCAATTTTATTTACCTGTAAATTTTTGTCTTGCAGTTGAGGCTTTTCTTTTCTTTAATTTCTAGACTGGGGTGTGCAGTACATCTAATGGAGTTGCGGTGGTCTTTCCATTATAATGTCTTCGGGGTCCCTCCTCCTGTTACTTGTTTTTCTGTCTGTTTATTTGTTGTAAGAATGATTTTTTCTTGCAGCTTTACGAGACATGGATTTAACCACTGAGGTAAAAGTCTCTTCCCATTTTACTGAATGATCATTGCTGATATACGGGGTAATTATAGGATGAACCCTCTATGGTGGACCTAAACTTAAACGGTTCACTCTATAATTACCCGATAAACTGATATGGATCTAATTTGTTGCACAGGCCCAGTTGATATATTTTATTGATATGGATCAGTGATTTTAGATCTTCGGTTGACTGATCAATATTTGAATTTAACTCAAATTGGTGCAACCAGTTTTTTTAAAAGAAATAAAAATAGAAAATCGTTTTAAAAACTTTGAGCCAGAGCTTTCTATATTTGTTTTTCTATTCTTGAAAATATTCTAATAAACACAACTTAAAATTAATGTATGTTTGGCTAAAATGGTTATGAAAACCACACAAAAGTAAATATAGATCGTGGTTTAGATATAGACTACACAATAATTTTAGTACTTTCATGCAAATGTTAGTAGAATATATCTTACTGAAATTACATACCTTCATGTATATCTCATGGATTCAATACTTGTCATCATTTTTCCTCAATAAAAAAGAAAGTTAATATTTCAAGATACACCCTCTTAACTAGTATCCAGGTAAGGAGTAAAATGTCCTTTACAAATATTTTATCTACACATGACATATCCAACTCCTGTATCATAAACTCAACCCTCATTCATCCAAACAAACCTAAGATACACAATTCTCAGTAGAATACATCTTATTGAGACTTATAACTTCATATCAACACAATAATCCTGTTGACGGAAGTGATTGAGTGAGAATAAGAGCATGTTTAATTTAGTGTTAAAATGTGGTAAACTCACGTTTTCAACACTAGAAATAATTGCGTTAGGACAGACAACCGCGTCAGACCTATATGTCCAGAACACCTCTAGCCACCATCACACCATTTTATACACAACCTGCAGTCCATCCAAACATGGACTGCTATGGTATCCATTCAATACATGCAAATATTTATATATACCTATGATATGAATCAATCAGGAAGAAGAAAAAAAAAGAGCCTATTTTGAAAGCTCATCAAGGCGGGAATCCATGATCTGAGATACAGATTCAAGAAAAACAGATTCCCCCATGCCAGGTAGCAATGATTCCTGGGCTTCACTGATGATCTCTTCAATTACAGATTCCTTGTTCATATTTACCCTACACATAATGCTTCCAATGGCATAGGGAGTGAGACCTCTCTCAACCCCTTTCTTCAATAACATTGTGGAGATGCGGAGTGTTCTTGCACACTCAAGCGGAACATCCCACCCATAATAATTCAGAAGTTCTATGTCCTTCTCAGCATCCAAAGAATTAATATAATCAACAGCATCAGGAGAGTAAGGTTGACATGCTTGTGGCCAATAAAGCCAATCAAATGTGCAATCTTCAAACTGCAAACACAACAAAACATTTGAGTTTAATTTGAGCCCATACATATTTACATACAAAGTTCTATGTATCAATGCAAAGTCAGAATTCCTATGACATACAAAGTTGCTGAGTGTTAGAAATATACTTATAAAATTATGTTATGAACCAATTATTCCAAAAACTTAAGCTGCTGGGTGGAGGACACATGAATGGATTTATATTTATTATATTTCTAACATCGAGCACATCTAGATTATGGACTAATCAAATATGCAAACAACATCTCTTTGCAAAATGACTTATAAGAATCTCAAAAATGTATAAAATAAATACTTTACATATGGTTTTCTTGCATTACACCCAATATGCTCTTAGTGTCATAGACACCAAATAGAACACACAAAACACAAACAAGAAACACTACAATGATAACACATTTTGAGGAAAATTAAGAAAGAAGAGAAGAATGGGAGATGATGCTTACTTTCTCAGGGAGACAGTAGCCATGATCAATTGGAATGAGCAGAGTTTGGCCACCTGCCTCTTTTCTGAACAATATATTCCCAGCATGCCTGTCTGCATTAGCCATCCTAATATCAAGCACGGTAATCTTATGCACCTCTTCCACAGAAAAAGCCCCTGGTCCAATGTCCTCACAGCTTCCATCATTGTTTATGAACATCTGCAATGACCCCACCTTGGAATTCTTTGATGAGCAATCATACCCATCTGGATTGTTAAAGGCTTTGTGTAAACATTGGACCATAACTGTAGGGGGAACACCAGAAAAGCCAATTGCTTCACCTGACACCAAACGAGGCCCAGCCTTTGGATGATCTAATATATAGGCTGCAACTTCTCTCACAGCTCCTTCTCCCACCTTTGTCCCTCTTTTTAAACCCTCACCATTAGATGAAACAGGTAGGCCTTGAGGGTTATTCACTGCCATTGGTTCCTCATCAATGGGCTTAAAAATTGAAACATACTCCATACCTGATGCATCTTGCATGAAGTAAGTCCCACCTGTGCCTTCAGATGACCTGATAGGGTTATGTCCATTTTGCAAACCATTGAAAGTGGAGTCAATCATGTCCCAAAGGAAAGGAAAAAAATTGATCTTAGGATTCACAAAAATAGGCTCCAAACAGAAATCCACACCAGATGGTGTTGTTGTCTTTGGTACTACTACCTGACTCTCTCCAACACCATCAGGTGCCACAACTGAAAGCTCCAAATCTTTTTGAACTGATGTAGCCTTAACTTTTGCTGATTTTTTAACAATGAGATGAATGACATCATCATCATTGCTGCAAATGTCATGGAAGAGCCTATGATCATCAAGCTGCTCACCATGACAGAAAAGATCATTATCCTCAAGATCAATGAAACCTTTCCCTTTCTTCTTAATGTGTTTCTTAAGAAACCCCACATTTCTATGTCGATCAATGTGAAACTCAAATTCATTCCCTAAGGTGGTCCTAACAACAATGGAGATCATATCAGAGAGTCGAAGAACCAAATGAAGAACATTGCCAGCAGTGACACCATAGTCCTTGATGAGTGAATCATTGCGAGCTAGCTCTCTGCCACTAGAAACCAGCTTGTGCTTCTTCCCTACAATTCCTTTGCATGTTTGAATCCTCATTTTCACTGAAGCGATGGAATCAGACTCCAACACACGCATTGGTGTCACAGCTCCGTTCACAGACAGATATATCAAGATGGAATCGCCAGAGCAGCCTCTAATCTGCTCTTGCCAATGCACCGATTCTTTGCAAATCGGCCTCAAAGCAACATCAGCAACCGACATCTTTCAAACTCAAACAATTTTTTTTTTTTTTTACCTTTTTTTTTTCCCTAAACTCAAGCCCTCTCTGCTGCTTCTGCCTAATAACTAACGGAAGGAACCCATCAACAGCGAAGAGGAGCAAGAGGGGTCTTTTCAATCAAAGTGATCGAAAAGACCCAAATGCAAATTTTGAAGAAAGAAAAGAAAAAGAAGAAATTTTTATGAAAAGAAACAAAAAATGAATTAATCTGATATAAAATGCTAGGGTCGTTGGGTATCAATCATTCTCTCGAAAGAAAGCGTTAAGAATGTTAGCGAGCGAGAGTGGATTCTTACCGAGGGAAAGAACCAAAGACAATTGTGGGAGGGATCAGAGCTTAAATGGAAGGATCAAGTTTTTAACTAATTCCAGCGAGGAGCGATCTTCTCGCCGATTTTGTTTCCTCCTAATCCAATAAACTTGTTACTTCTTAACAACACACAGAACGGTATTATAGCCGTTGTTTTTTTATAATGTTTTGACTCTGAACTCCTATAACGGGAACATCTTTTTGTTACGTCAATGCCTATTTGTAACAAAGATAATGCTAAAAAATATCACCAAAACGATTACGAGGAGCGTTTTGTTTTGTTTTCTTAAAGCTGTTACACAAACTTCCCTGAACCACCACCGTCTTCAGTAGACAAGATTATGCCTAAATTATTATGGTATCTTGTACCTTATCATTACTTTGGTTATATTACTAGTATTAAAATTATAAAATACTTTAGGGTGATAGCAATTATTTTCTTTTAATGCCGTTGGTTATGCTCTAGGGAGGGAGTCATGCATGCATCCTAGCAACCTTTTGTTTGGCCTAATCACTAATAACAGTCCCAATGCACTCATTTTGATTTGCTTTTGGTGATGTTGGATTATTAAAATATTATGGTGTATGCTTTATACATGCTTTGGAATCTGGAGGGTAGTTAAGATTAATTTAAGTAGCATGTTCACTAAATATAAGAGTGACTTCCAATTTGTAAAGTAATATGGGTTGGCATTTGATATAAGCAAAATAAAGTTTCTTAGGTGAGATATGCTAATAATGCAAGGTATGCTAATAATGCAGTTAAGTCATGGAAAAAGAGTATAATTAATAGATTTTATTTTCTCAAGTTATTTTATTTATGTTCGTCCTCTCCAATGAGTAGTGACCAGTATATATCATTGCGCTTCATGTGCCCTTGCCCCATCTCAATCATCATTTTGAGATGAGCTTATTACAAAGTCTCTTTAAATAGTACTATAATTATTATACATGCATGTATATATATATATATACACTACTATTTACACCGATGCTATGCACAGTCTCTTTAAATAGTACTATAATTATTATATACACACACATATATACACACACACTAGTATTTACACCCATGCTATGCACGGGCTTAGTTGAATTTTTTATTAATTTTAAAAAAAATTATATTAAGTTACATAAAAAATTTAATATGTTCTTATTATTAATTAGTTTAATGTTTTTTTAAATATTTATTAAGAATATGATATATTGATTTAACTTAATGATGTTTAATTATGACCCTGTTTATATCACACCAAATATAAAAGTAAAAGAAAATATTATATAAGAAAATAAAAATTTATATTGTTAGTGTAATGTCACATTATGTAATAAATATAACATTTTATTTGTAATTAAATTTAATAAATGATGTCATAACACATTATTAGATAATAGTGTAAAATATTTTTACACTCCAAGTGTATATCCATTAAATTTTATTTACCTAAATTAGTGGCTAAATCATGTGTTAAATCAGTAAATTGAATGACATATTACTTAAAATTAATTCATTTATTAAAAAATATCATTTTATTAATTATAAAAAGATGTTAAAATAGAAATTCATTTTTTAAAAGAAAAAAATGAACAAAATGAGAACATGTGATTGTGACATTCATCCGGAAAAAATTTAACATATATATTTAGGAAGTAAATAATAATAATAATAATAATAATAATAATAATAATAATAATAATAATAATAATAATAATAATAAGGAGGAGGAGGCAATATCATTAATAATATATAGGATATAATTTTATTTAAAACAAAGATGAAAAAAGTAAATCATACTAAAGTTTTACAAAGATGAGCAAGAGAAAAAAACCCCATTTCCACATTGGGAAGTTTTACAAAGAATAATCTCAAGAAAACAACATCGATATTGATAGTTGAACTATTTTCCCTAACAAATATGTTGCTCATAACATAACAATTCAAATAACAGTCAAAACTCCAAAAATAGATAACACATAAAAAAGAATAATAAACCAAACCCTTTAGTATCAATCTCAACAAATATATATGTCTTCATATGTATTAATATCTACAAATTAAAGAATTTTAATGTAAATAATATTTTAGAAAAATACACAATAAATTTGATGTAAATCAACACATTTTATTATATTACCACATCCAAAGTTTAGTATATCGATCTCAACAAATATATTTGTACTCATGTGTATCAATATCTACAAATTAAACAATTTTAATGTAAATAATATATTAGGAAAATACACAATAAATTTGATATAAATCAACACATTTTATTATATTACTACATCCAAACTTTAGTATCATTCTCAACAAATATATCTATACTCATGTATATCAATATCTACAAATTAAACAATTTTACTTCGAATAAAAGAGATGACACGACTCTTGATAATAAAAAGTAGTAGTAGTAATAATAATAGTAATAGTAGTAGTAATAATAATAATAATAATAATAAAATACAAATAAAATATTATAATAAATTGAGTGAATAATAAAAAAATAATAAAAAACTTTGAGGATTGTATAATTATAAATAGATAGGATTTAATTAATATATATTTATTTATTAATTTAAAGGAGAATCCATGTGAGATCTATTTATTAGGGACATTGTAAAATTTATATCTACACACTTTCATCAAGGTTACCTTTGAATTGTCTCAACTCTCAACAGTGTTTTTTTAATTATTTTAAAATTGTAGGTTGAATATAAAATCTATATTGACATGAATAATATTACTGGCGAAGGAAGCAAGATTTATTTTTCTATGAAGATTAATTAAAATAATATCAATTTCATTGGATTATTTTTGTTTTTGTGCTAGATGAACAGTGCATAAATCTAGCTACCCAACAGCAAAAGAAAATCACATCCGAATAATTATAAATTTTTGGGGAGGGTATCTTCCGTGACCGCCATGGTTGGTGGGGCAGTTGGACACGTGTTAACTACAAACTGTTTTCCTTTATTTTTTTCCATTTATTTATTAAATTAAATAATGAAGAGTTTTATTGCTAACTAGCAAGTGATCCGTACCTTCGCACTGATAAAATGATGGTATGATTTATGTTGACCGTGCTTCGCACGGGATAAAGTATTACATATCATAAATACTTATATATTAAGAAAATATATTTTAATATAATAATAAAAAAATTAATGTATGAGAAAAAAAGAAAAAAATGGTAAGAGCAAGATTGTCTCTCGTGGTTCATTAAAAAATTACTCTTATAATTAAACAAATTATAGGAATGAATAATTAGTAAAAATGACAAAAGCAATACTCTCCCGTGGATGATATTTATTATTCATTGCATAAAAAAAATTACTAAATTGAGAATAAAAAAGCCAAAACAAGAAAAAAAAAACGGAAGTTTGAAAACATGACACATGTACTGTGGGGACAATTTTAATATAGAGTAAATAGAATAGATAAAATGGTATGAACGGGACCGTCTCCCGTGCAGAATACCCGCAGTTCATAAAAAGATTCTTTCATAATAAAACATATTAATAAAAAAATAAGGAGAGAAATGTTTTAATATCATAATAAAAAAAAGAAAAAGTGTGATAAAAAATAAAAGAAAAATGAAAACGACAGGATTAAGACTGTCTCCCGTAGACGATACATGTGATTAAAGAAACATCACTTTACTAACGTGAGAATGAAGAAAAATGATATTATAAGTGAATAATTAATTAAAAACAAACAAAAAGGAGAAAAAACACTACAATAGAAGCAAAATAAATGAAGATATGATTTTGATAAAAAAAAATAAAAAAAAAAAGTAAAAAGGATGATACGGTTTTCGTCATCGTCCATTTCTGATTTTTTATTACATAAAAACACACATTAGGAAATATAATAAATGTGTTAATCTATATTAAATGTAATATAATAATAATAATAAAAGAAAATAAATTTGTGAGAAAAAAATAAAAATGGTAGGTGTCAGCACCCAATTTTGTCCGGAAATTTCATATACCTTTTCTCATGTATATATTTGTTGTATTTATCATTTTCTTCTTAAAACATCCAAAGATACCCAAAATTAAAGAAAATCAGAATGGATCAATTAATCCGTTAGTTAATTAATTATCGATGATTAATTGACTAACAGATTGATTAAACATTTTGATAAAAAAAAAACTATTAAGTCCAAAAAGAAAAAAAAAGGAGAAAAAATATAAAAAAAGTCTTTTAATTGGGCCAATTTGGGCCCATTTGCTTCACCCTTAAAAAAAAGGGAAGAAGTTTTTTTCAGATTTGTTCTTTATCCAGTGGGCCATTTTGGGCCCAAAATTTTCAATTAAAAAAAATCCTTTTGGGCCAATTTAGGTCCATTTTCTTCAAAAAGATGTGTTGTCAAGTGTTTTAAAAAATCAGATTGGGCTAGTCAGGCCCATTTTTTTTTCCTGAGTCACTCATTTTTTATTTGGGCCATTTTGGGCCCATTCTTGGAGTTCTTTGTTTTTTTAAAAAGTTTTTTGAGTTAATTAGCCCTTTTTCATTCCTTAATTTTAAAATTAAAAGGAAGAAGGGAGAAAATAGTTGTTGATTTGCAGTACAAGTTGCACTGAGTTGGGCGGCCAGACCAGTATGGGCACCTGACATGGGCGGCCAGCAGCTCCAAAAGTGAGGCATAACTTGCACATAAAAAAGAGATAATTTGCCTATAAATGTGAACCAATTTTTTCAAAAAAGGGGAGGAGCAAAATTCATCTGAGCGAGCGTGAAATGCCTAATCTCTGAATCCCATTTCTTGGAGAAGAAGAAGAAAAAGAAAAAGGGGAAACAAGAGTGCAACCTAGTATGTTTTTCTTACATGTAGTTGTTCATATTGATATATTCCTTAACAATCTAACTTGTTGAAGCATTTCATGTTTATCTATACAATTTATATTGTATTTTGATATCTGCACTTATACTATGCATCTTGAATGAAAATAAGTTCAAATAGCTAATCAAATATCAAATGTTTGTGAGAGTCCCAATTACAGCAGTTCAACCCCAAAAAAAATAGAGTCCAAATATACAGTCCCAATACAAGCAAGATAAAAGGAATTATACAAAAAAATCCAGTCAGACCCCTCTGCCCTTGGCCACCCTCACCATCAAGTTTGCACCCAAAAAGAAAATCAGTGAACCAACTAAAAGGAGCAGACTAAGAAAGAAAAACAGAGCAAGGGATAAAGGAGGCTGACCCTCCGCCACCGTCCCGCCGCCGTTGAGCGGCCGCTCCTGGCCGCCGTCATCTCTGCAGTTGCTCCCATGGCCACCCCTGCCACCGTTTAACCACCACCGAGCCCAAGAGAGAGAGAGAAAACCAGGGAGAGGGAGTGAATCAGAACCAAAAACAGAGATGAGGAAGAAGAAATGGAGGCCGCCGAGGCCTCCCGCCGCGGCACGGTGTCGCCGTCGTGCGTCACTAAGTCATCACCGCGGCTGCAACCTCTCCTCCCCCACCACGGCCTTGTCCAGCTCCTCCGCAGCCGCAGCCGCGTGTCGCCCCTGTTGCACACGCCATCGCCGATCGCGAACCATCGCTTCGTCACCCAGCCACCACGAGACGCCGCCAAGCCCTCTCTCCGTCGCAGTCACTGTGTGCGCCGCCGTCCGCTTTCTCTTTCCCTCAGGCCGCGGCGCGCGGCCGCAACACAGCCGCGCAGCCCACCGCTGCGAGATCGGCTCACCATCTCCCCCTCCGCCCAGAACCGCTGCACGGAACCACCACAGAGCGCCGTCGCGCGCTCCCTCTCTTCCGCGGCCTCACCCTTTGCTTTCCCTCCATGGCCGCCGTAGCTCCCTCCATGGCCGCCGCGCCATCTCCTCCTTCCCCCTTTTGCTCTCCCCATTTTCAATCTCAAAACCTAACCCTAACAGAGAAAAGTGATTTGGTTTGAATAAGGCAATCTGATTGTTTTGCCTTAGGGTTATGCCCCCCCCGACCAAGAGTTAGTGACTTGGGCCAGCGAATCTGCTGGCCCATTGATGTTCTGTGGACCTTTTTTTTCTATTTTTGGACAGTGGTTGGGCCAGTGATGATGTGCTGTGGCCCAACTCATTTTTTCCTCTTTTGATCTGATTTGGTAATATTGTTCAATTCTATTATTTGTTATTATCTTAATATTATTATTTATTTATTTTGTTTCATTTATTACTAATAATCTCTTTTTGTAAATTATTTTAGATCCACCATCTTATATTTCTTTTAACTGTTTAGAATTATTTATTTAACATTTGTGGATGTAAATATTTGTTTATTTCTTTCTCTGTAAATAATCGATTATTTGTAATTTTAATTTTGTGTGCATGTAAATATTAATTGATTCAATTTATCCCCTTTTATCTTTGACGTTAACAGAATAGCATTTCTATCTTTTAACGTCATTTCAAATAAAAATAATTGAGCATAGTCATTTACTAGCTCAATAATTTGCCCGTTTATAAATAAAAAAAACATTTTTTAAATTGGTTTATCAAATCGATTACGTTGATAGAATAACTTTTCTATCCATTAACGTATAGTTTTAAGAGAAAAAGGAATATTGAGTATAGTCATTTACTAGCTCAATAATGTGCTTGATCTCAAACCTCTTCCAAGAAAAATAATTCTTTTCTCAAAAATTACGTTAATTGAATAGCATTTCTATCAATAACGTAAAAAGGAAATATTGAGTATAGTCATTTACTAGCTCAATAAATGCGTGAAATTTCAAATTCATTTTAAAAAAAGAAAATGATCATCTTCAAAAATTACGTTAATTGAATAGCATTTCTATCAATAACGTAAAAAAGGAAAATATTGAGTATAGCCATTTGCTAACCCAATAATGCGGAATTTTAAATCTTTTCTCAAAAATGTTTTCTTCTCGAAATAAATGACATTTATTGAATAGCATTTCTATCAATAATGTCGTCAAAACAATTTCAAGGGTTCGTTGTATAGCCATTTGCTAGCATCAACTCTGCTAAAAAATAAAATCCTTTTTTTTCTTTGAATTAAAAACACTTCCAAAATCAATTTCCTCATTTTTTTATTTTCAAAAATTAAAAATCATTTTCTTTTCAAAATTAAAACCAATCTCTTTTAAAACACATTTTTAGAACTACGTGGCTTTGAATTCTCCATTGCACCTGGGGATACGTAGGAGCGGGATTTCTCGTCGAGCCAAAATAAAAATTTCAACATTTTTTGATTTCAAATTAATTTTTTCTCATCATTCTTTAATTTAAAGAATGTAAATAAATTTTGTTTTTTTTAGAGGGTAAAATAAACATTTTAAAAGTTAATGAATTTCGCACAATTAATTAAGGGTAACCGTTTTTAACGGATGTTGTAGGGTGCTAATACCTTCCCTACGCATAATCGACTCCCGAATTCGGATCTCTTGTTCGCAGACCAGTTTTTAATTTTAAATCATTTTCGGGTTTTCCAATTTTCCCAACCCAAATAAATTGGTGGCGACTCCCCAAAAATTCAATCATTTTTCATTATTTTTCTCACGGGCTCGCCGACCCCGTCGTGGCCCCGGTCGCGACAGCTGGCGACTCCACTGGGGACTTTGAGAGTCAAGCCTATTAATTAATTGTGCAAAATTATTAACTTTTATGTTTGTTATACCCTCTTTCGTTTTGTTGTATATATCCTATTGTAAATACTTTTTCTTATGTCTTTGTGAATTCCATTGTACATATTTCGCTGTTGTAAATATTTTGCTTCAACCTTAGGTTAGAAGACTATTATTTGTGTACATATTTGTTATCTGTCTCTCTTGCAGGTGGGGTAGTTTTGTAGGTTTCTATGCTCTAAGCAGGCACTTCATTGTCAGTCTCCTCGCACAATTTTGGCTTTATACCCGAGCTCGTGCAAGCTAAGGCATAGGAGGTGTTTCAACAAATGTTTTGAGGGGCTTGATGCCCACGTGACATTAGTTGATTCACCACTCAGATTGCTACTGGTATCCTGGATTTGTTATATTGAGAGGGATTATCCCTACGTATGACTAATTCACGAACTGAATCCTTGTCAATGTGATGAGGGCAATCCGGGAACCATGGTCCCTAGAGGTCTAGATTCATCCCTAAATCTGTGCACCGGTAGTTTATCTATAATTGCCAAACCTGAATAGGGATTTTTGTCCGACAATAGAATTATCCAATGCTAGGATTCGCCCTTGTAGAACAAAAGGAGCATTAATCTTTTTCATATTTCTTTTTCCTCAAAATTTTAATCTCCACATTTTTTTGTACAAAATTTTAGTATCTCATCCTTGCACAAAAAGATATATTTTGCATCTATAAACTTTGTGAATAGTTTGTCTTTTCTTTCTCCTTTTTCAATTTCTTGAAAAATCACGTGTCTTCTTTTGTGTATAATTCAAGCAAGTTTTGAAAAAAATTTTGAAATGATTCCAATTTTGAAATAACATTCCCCTAAATTAATTCTTTCCAAATTTTTATCAGATTTCACCATTGCGCCAAAGCACAAGTTCATACGCAGTCCTATCCAAACCCGTTCCCGTTCCCATACAGTTCCCCACCATTCAACAATGGCTGAGATCCCTGTGACAAGTGAGAGCCCTCCTACTATGGAGCAGAGGATGGAAAGGTTAGAAGGGAGTTTTAGCCAAATTTTAGAATTGTTGAAGACTGTGATCCCTGAGAAGGAAGTGATCAACGACAATTCGAACGGAGACGACAACGACGGTGGGGGTCCATCTATTAAAACCAATGGTGAAAATCCCCGCAAAGTTGTGATTGTCACCGAGTCATCAGGCCCCGAGGTGAAGGTCAGAGAGGAAGAAGCTAAAATGATGGATAAAATGGAGATGTTGGAAGAAAAAATGAGAGCATTACAGGGAATAGATGTTTACGGGAAGCTGGATGTGCAGGATTTTTACCTTTTCCCCGACATAGATATTCCTGCAAAATTCAAAGTTTCAGACTTTGAGAAATTTGAAGGGAAGACTGACCCGTTAATCCACCTGACCATGTACACTAGAAGCATGGCTGCACATTATAACAATGAAAAGCTGATGATTCATTGTTTCCAGCACAGCTTGGCTGGAGGTGCTCTGACTTGGTTTTTACAACTTGATAAGAAGCAAATCAGGAGTTGGCGTAATCTGGCGGAATTATTTATCAAACAGTACCAGTTTGTGACCGACATTGCCCCTGACCGATTTGAGCTTCAAAGGATGAAGAAGGCTGAGACGGAGACATTTAGGGAGTATGCTCAAAGATGGGGGGAGAAAGCTTCTCAGGTTCAGCCCCCTCTGAACGAAAAAGAAATTGTTAGACTTTTTGTTAAAACTCTTGATGGTGCATACTTTGAGAAATTGTTGGGATGTGTCACCAATCGGTTTTCAGATGTTGTCATTGCTGGAGAACAGGTGGAAGATGCCATCAGAGAAGGGAAGTTACATGGGGCAAATAATCCTCATGATAAGCCCAAGAAGCCGAACTTTCAAAAGAAGGAAGGTGAGGTCCATGCAGTTGGCACTGGAAACTACCCATCCAAAACCATATCCTATCACCCCGTCCAACAATCCTCACCATACTCCCTACCACCCTTTTATCCATACCCTTACCCATCCTATCCTCCAAACTTCCACAATCCTTACCAGGGAGGAACATCCCAAGTTGGGAACTCCGCACCTCCGCAAGTTAATAATGTTTCCTTTCCCAACCAGCTACCGACCTTCCAAAATCCACCCTATCAGCCAAGAAAAGAGAGAGTGAATATTGATCCCGTGCCAATCCCTTATTTTGACCTTTATGATACTTTGTTGCAACAACATTTGGTGGCCCCAGAAGTACCGCAACCAGTGTCCAATCCTCCCCCCAAATGGTACAACCCAGCTGAAGCATGCAAGTATCATATGGGAGCCCCGGGTCACTCGATAGAAAAATGTTTGACCTTCAAACTTCGAGTGCAAAGGTTAAGAGATGCAGGACGATTGTTTTTTGAAGAAGGAGAAGGGAAATCCACAGGGGCGAGTATCGACAAAGATCCTCTCCTTAAGCATTAAGAATGAAGTTTGGCTGATGCATTTTGGGTTGTCGGTAGTATTGGATGACTTTCAATTTCTCGCTTTTTTATCTTGTTTCTTTTGTTTAAATGTAATGGTTAACTTTTTTGCTTCCACTACAATGATGTACTCGTCATATTGTGAGCAATGAAATTATCTTTTGTTCATGTTGTTATTCCAAAAGAAAAAAAGAGTGAAAAATGAGTAAATGCATCCTTCGTGAAACTTTGTCTCTAAATTAAACTTTTTGAAAGTAAGCAATCAAGATTTGAAATGAAGTTTGGCCTTGTTTCTCTATCCAACAGTTAAGTAATATCCCTTGCTACCCACTTTGAGCTTAAAAAAGAATTTTTCTTCAATTAACCCTGGACAAGGATCACCTCCACACTGGGGGCTGCTACAATGTGTTCATCCAAGTCTCATGAATTATTTGTGATGTTACTCGTACAAGTTGTATTCCATTTTCACAAGTTATTCATTCATAAAGAAAAGAAGAGTTAAAAATATGAAAGAATGAAGATAAAAAAAAGAAAGATGAAAATGAATGAAAAAAGAAAGGGATGAAAAATTTGAAGAAAGTGAAGATGGAAATGTTGAGAACATCGCTTTAATTGAACTATCTGTTTCAAAATGTATCATTGTACAGCAGATCCTTTGTCCTAATAAACCCGTAAACACTCATTTTGGGCCTTAATATCCTTTTCTTTCATAACCATTCAACCCTTGGCCACGTTACAAGCCCAATAAAGTCCATCCTGATCAAAGATTGATTGCTTTTTATTTTCTTAATCTTTAATTTTGAGACAAAGCGACTTGATTAAGCTGCATTTGCTTGTAAATTTGGCTCCTAAAAAAAAAAGAAAAGAAAAGAAAAAAAGAAAAAAAAAAGAAAAAAGAAAATACAAAAGATGAAGGAAAAGCGCACTTGCAATGGGACAAATGTTAATTTTATTCATTAAGCACTTGAAGCAAGAATCATCAAAAAGATTTGAGTGCCATAGATGTCTTGAAACTAAAATCTAGGGGCTCATCGCATCAGGAGTATTTGACTGTCATGGGTGTTTGAACCTTAAATTGGGGGCTCATTATTCCTCCTTGCCAGAATGGTGCAAGTTTCCATCTCCTTGAGAAATCATGCTTTCATGCTTAACTTGGGGGCTAGATCCGTATTGCACTCTTACTTCCATATTAGAGCGGAAAATTATTTGCCATTCCCATGCCCTTTCTCTTGGATCTCAAAAACCTTGAAAAGATTCTTTGCTTTTCCCTTACACCATAATACCACCCCCCTGTCCATAAACAATTGAATGAGTGTTCTGACTCAATGGTGAAAAGAAAATTCATGTCATTTCTGGGAATGTTGTTTCTCCTGGAGTTTTTCATATTTGATTTGAAATTCATGCCAAGTTTCTATGGAAGAATTAACTTTTGAAATCCAGATTGTTGTCAAAATTTCCAACTTCATTTTTTGCAAGCATTTTGCACCGATTGTTGGGCATTGTCCTAACCTTTGTTCCAGATGTTTGAGTTGTCGAGTTATCATTTTTAGGTAGTGTAATGCCCATGTTTCCATTTTAGGTATTGTGACGCCTAGCTCTTTTCTCTAGGGTATTGTGAAGTCCGCTAGACATTGTGACATCTAGTGTCTTCTATTTTTGTCAAATTACCTGTGATTTTTCAGGTATTTTCCTTTCCTCCTGATGTTGGTTCCGGGAGTTTTATCAGTTTGACCTGATGATTTTCCAGGTCTTTCCCCTTTCTCCTGATGTTTGTTCCGGGAGTTCTATCAGTTTGACCTGATGCTTTTCCAGGTCTTTTCCTTTTCTCCTGATGTTGGTTCCGGGAGTTTTATCAGTTTGACCTGATGTTTTTCCAGGTCTTTTCCTTTTCTCCTGATGTTGTTCCGGGAATTTTATCAGTGTGACCTAATGGTTTTCCAGGTCTTTTCCCTTTCTTCCTGATGGTTTTCCAGGAATTTTATCAGTTTGACCTGATGGTTTTCCAGGTCTCTTCCCTTTCTTCCTGATGGTTTTCCAGGAGTTTATCAGTTTGACCTGATGATTTTCCAGGTCTTTTTCCTTTCCTCCTGATGGTTTTCCAGGAGTTTATCTGTTTGACCTGATGGTTTTCCAGGTCTTTTCCCTTTCCTCCTGATGGTTTTCCAGGAATTTTATCAGTTTGACCTGATGGTTTTCCAGGTCTCTTCCCTTTCTTCCTGATGGTTTTCCAGGAGTTTATCAGTTTGACCTGATGATTTTCCAGGTCTTTTTCCTTTCCTCCTGATGGTTTTCCAGGAGTTTATCTGTTTGACCTGATGGTTTTCCAGGTCTTTTCCCTTTCCTCCTGATGGTTTTCCAGGAGTTTATCTGTTTGACCTGATGGTTTTCCAGGTCTTTTCCCTTTCCTCCTGATGGTTTTCCAGGAATTTTATCAGTTTGACCTGATGGTTTTCCAGGTCTCTTCCCTTTCTTCCTGATGGTTTTCCAGGAGTTTATCAGTTTGACCTGATGATTTTCCAGGTCTTTTTCCTTTCCTCCTGATGGTTTTCCAGGAGTTTATCTGTTTGACCTGATGGTTTTCCAGGTCTTTTCCCTTTCCTCCTGATGGTTTTCCAGGAGCTTATCAGTTTGACCTGATGGTTTTCCAGGTCTTTTCCCTTTCTTCCTGATGGTTTTCCAGGAGTTTTATCAGTTTGACCTGATGGTTTTCCAGGTCTTTTTCCCTTTCCTCCTGATGGTTTTCCAGGAATTTATCAGTTTGACCTGATGGTTTTCCAGGTCTTTTCCCTTTCCTCCTGATGGTTTTCCAGGAATTTATCAGTTTGACCTGATGGTTTCCCAGGTCTTTCCCTTTCTTCCTCACTTTCTCATTGACACGCCTGTGATTTTCCAGGCTGCGTTTTCCAAAGTTACCAGGACTCTCATCAAGTTGCCTATGATTTTCTAGGCCTCCTTTCACTTTTTCCTTTATCACTTCGTCCGAAACAAAATTGGTTGCTTCTTTATTTTGCATGCCCTTTCGGTTAAAAGGACAAGCAAAGGGGACTGCTGTCACGACCCAATTTTGTCCGGAAATTTCATATACCTTTTCTCATGTATATATTTGTTGTATTTATCATTTTCTTCTTAAAACATCCAAAGATACCCAAAATTAAAGAAAATCAGAATGGATCAATTAATCCGTTAGTTAATTAATTATCGATGATTAATTGACTAATAGATTGATTAAACGTTTTGATAAAAAAAACTATTAAGTCCAAAAAGAAAAAAAAAAGAGAAAAAATAAAAAAAAGTCTTTTAATTGGGCCAATTTGGGCCCATTTGCTTCACCCTTAAAAAAAGGGGAAGAAGTTTTTTTCAGATTTGTTCTTTATCCAGTGGGCCATTTTGGGCCCAAAATTTTCAATTAAAAAAAAATCCTTTTTGGCCAATTTAGGTCCATTTTCTTCAAAAAGATGTGTTGTCAAGTGTTTTAAAAAATCAGATTGGGCTAGTCAGGCCCATTTTTTTTTTTTCTGAGTCACTCATTTTTTATTTGGGCCATTTTGGGCCCATTCTTGGAGTTCTTTGTTTTTTTTAAAAAGTTTTTGAGATAATTAGCCCTTTTTCATTCCTTAATTTTAAAATTAAAAGGAAGAAGGGAGAAAATAGTTGTTGATTTGCAGTACAAGTTGCACTGAGTTGGGCGGCCAGACCAGTATGGGCACCTGACATGGGCGGCCAGCAGCTCCAAAAGTGAGGCACAACTTGCACATAAAAAAAGAGATAATTTGCCTATAAATGTGAACCAATTTTTTCAAAAAAGGGAGGAGCAAAATTCATCTGAGCGAGCGTGAAATGCCTAATCTCTGAATCCCATTTCTTGGAGAAGAAGAAGAAAAAGAAAAAGGGGAAACAAGAGTGCAACCTAGTATGTTTTTCTTACATGTAGTTGTTCATATTGATATATTCCTTAACAATCTAACTTGTTGAAGCATTTCATGTTTATCTATACAATTTATATTGTATTTTGATATCTGCACTTATACTATGCATCTTGAATGAAAATAAGTTCAAATAGCTAATCAAATATCAAATGTTTGTGAGAGTCCCAATTACAGCAGTTCAACCCCAAAAAAAATAGAGTCCAAATATACAGTCCTAATACAAGCAAGATAAAAGGAATTATACAAAAAAATCCAGTCAGACCCCTCTGCCCTTGGCCACCCTCACCATCAAGTTTGCACCCAAAAAGAAAATCAGTGAACCAACTAAAAGGAGCAGACTAAGAAAGAAAAACAGAGCAAGGGATAAAGGAGGCTGACCCTCCGCCACTGTCCCGCCGCCGTTGAGCGGCCGCTCCTGGCCGCCGTCATCTCTGCAGTTGCTCCCATGGCCACCCCTACCACCGTTTAACCACCACCGAGCCCAAAAGAGAGAGAAAACCAGGGAGAGGGAGTGAATCAGAACCAAAAACAGAGAGGAGGAAGAAGAAATGGAGGCCGCCGCGGCACGGTGTCGCCGTCGTGCGTCACTAAGCCATCACCGCGGCTGCAACCTCTCCTCCCCCACCACGGCCTTGTCAAGCTCCTCCGCAGCCGCCGCCGCGTGTCGCCCCTGTTGCACACGCCGTCGCCGATCGCGAACCATCGCTTCGTCACCCAGCCACCACGAGACGCCGCCAAGCCCTCTCTCCGTCGCAGTCACTGTGTGCGCCGCCGTCCGCTTTCTCTTTCCCTCAGGCCGCGGCGCGCGGCCGCAACACAGCCGCGCAGCCCACCGCTGCGAGATCGGCTCACCATCTCCCCCTCCGCCCAGAACCGCTGCACGGAACCACCACGGAGCGCCGTCGCGCGCTCCCTCTCTTCCGCGACCTCACCCTTTGCTTTCCCTCTGTGGCCGCCGCAGCTCCCTCCATGGCCGCCGCGCCATCTCCTCCTTCCCCCTTTTGCTCTCCCCATTTTCAATCTCAAAACCTAACCCTAACAGAGAAAAGTGATTTGGTTTGAATGAGGCAATCTGATTGTTTTGCCTTAGGGTTATGCCCCCCCCTTGACCAAGAGTTAGTGACTTGGGCCAGCGAATCTGCTGGCCCATTGATGTTCTGTGGACCTTTTTTTTCTATTTTTGGACAGTGGCTGGGCCAGTGATGATGTGCTGAGGCCCAACTCATTTTTTTCCTCTTTTGATCTGATTTGGTAATATTGTTCAATTCTATTATTTGTTATTATCTTAATATTATTATTTATTTATTTTGTTTCATTTCTTACTAATAATCTCTTTTTGTAAATTATTTTAGATCCACCATCTTATATTTCTTTTAACTGTTTAGAATTATTTATTTAACACTTGTGGATGTAAATATTTGTTTATTTCTTTCTCTGTAAATAATCGATTATTTGTAATTTTAATTTTGTGTGCATGTAAATATTAATTGATTCAATTTATCCCCTTTTATTTTTGACGTTAACAGAATAACATTTCTATCTTTTAACGTCATTTCAAATAAAAATAATTGAGCATAGTCATTTACTAGCTCAATAATTTGCCCGTTTATAAATAAAAAAACATTTTTTAAATTGGTTTATCAAATCGATTACGTTGATAGAATAACTTTTCTATCCATTAACGTATAGTTTTAAGAGAAAAAGGAATATTGAGTATAGTCATTTACTAGCTCAATAATGTGCTTGATCTCAAACCTCTTCCAAAAAAATAATTCTTTTCTAAAAAATTACGTTAATTGAATAGCATTTCTATCAATAACGTAAAAGGAAATATTGAGTATAGTCATTTACTAGCTCAATAAATGCGTGGAATTTCAAATTCATTTTAAAAAAAGAAAATGATCCTCTTCAAAAATTACATTAATTGAATAACATTTCTATCAATAACGTAAAAAAGGAAAATATTGAGTATAGCCATTTGCTAACCCAATAATGCGGAATTTTAAATCTTTTCTCAAAAATGTTTTCTTCTCGAAATAAATGACGTTTATTGAATAACATTTCTATCAATAATGTCGTCAAAACAATTTCAAGGGTTCGTTGTATAGCCATTTGCTAGCATCAACTCTGCTAAAAAATAAAATCCTTTTTTTTCTTTGAATTAAAAACACTTCCAAAATCAATTTCCTCATTTTTTTATTTTCAAAAATTAAAAATCATTTTCTTTTCAAAATTAAAACCAATCTCTTTTAAAACACATTTTTAGAACTACGTGGCTTTGAATTCTCCATTGCACCTGGGGATACGTAGGAGCGGGATTTCTCGTCGAGCCAAAATAAAAATTTCAACATTTTTTGATTTCAAATTAATTTTTTCTCATCATTCTTTAATTTAAAGAATGTAAATAAATTTTGTTTTTTTTAGAGGGTAAAATAAACATTTTAAAAGTTAATGAATTTCGCACAATTAATTAAGGGTAACCGTTTTTAACGGATGTTGTAGGGTGCTAATACCTTCCCTACGCATAATCGATTCCCGAATTCGGATCTCTTGTTCGCAGACCAGTTTTTAATTTTAAATCATTTTCGGGTTTTCCAATTTTCCCAACCCAAATAAATTGGTGGCGACTCCCCAAAAATTCAATCATTTTTCATTATTTTTCTCACGGGCTCGCCGACCCCGTCGTGGCCCCGGTCGCGACAGTAGGAATAGGACTGTCTACCGTGGAGAATACCCATTGTTCATAAAAAAAATTACTTTTATAATGAAACATATTAAAAAAATGAATAATGAGAGAAAATATTTTAATATCATGATAACAAAGAAAATGAAAGTGACATAAAAAACTAAAAGAAAAAAGAAAACGACAGTATTAAGACTGCCTCCCGTGGAGGGTACCCGTGATTCATAAAAAGACACTACAATAGAAGCTAAATAAATGGAGATATAATTTTGATAAAAAATAAAAAAAAAGTAAAAAGGATGATGTGATATTTTTTAGAGTGAAATAAAACGACATGATTAAGACTATCTCCCGTGGAGAATCACTTTACTAACGTGAGAATGAAGAAAAATGATATTATAAGTGAATGATTAATTAAAAACTAATAAAAAGGAGAAAAAACACTACGATAGAAACTAAATAAATTAGTATATCATTTTGAGAAAAAAATGAAAAGAAAGTAAAAAGGATGATACAGTTTTTTTGTTACGGATGATACAGTTTTTGTTATTGTCCATTTTTTATTTTTTATTACATAAAAACACAAATTAGGAAATATAATAAATGTGTTGTAATATAATAATAATAAAAAGAAAATTAACGTGTGAGAAAAAATGGTAGGAACAGGACTGTCTCCCATGGAGAATACCCCCAATTCATAAAAAAATTCTTTTATGATGAAACATATTATTAAAAACGAATAATCAGAGAAAATATTTTAATATCATAATAAAATAAGAAAATGAATTTGAGATATAAAAATAAAAGAAAAAAGAAAACGACATGATTAAGACTGCCTCCCGTGGAAGATACCCGTGATTTATAAAAAACATTACAGTAGAATTTTAATATCATAATAAAATAAGAAAATGAAAGTGAGATATAAAAATAAAAGAAAAAAGAAAACGACATGATTAAGACTGCCTCCCGTTGAGGACACCCGTGATTTATAAAAAAAAAGATTACAGTAGAAGCTAAATAAATGGAGATATAATTTTGATAAAAAGTAAAAAAGAAAGTTAAAGGGATAATAAATGTAATAAATGTGTTGATATACATTAAATGTAATATAATAATAATAAAAATTAATGTGTGAGAAAAAATAAAATGGTAGGAACAAGACTGTCTCCCGTGGAGAATATCCACAGTTCAAAAAAAAAATTCATTTATAATGAAACATATTCATAAAAACGATTAATGAGAAAAAAATATTTTAATATCATAAAAAATAAAAGGAAAAAGAAAACGACAAGATTAAGACTGCCTTTCGTGGAGTATATCTGTGATTCATAAAAAAAATAATACAATAAAAGCTAAATAAATGAAGATATAATTTTGATAATAAAATAAAAAAAAGTAAGAAGAATGATATGATGTTATTGAGAGGGAAAGAAATTGATTGAGAATATAATATATAAGAAAGATAATAAAAAAAGAGATAAATGATATATTAAAAAACACTTTAAATTTTATGTAAATTAACACAATTATTACATTTGTTAATATGTATTTTTATGTAATGAAACATATAAATGGGAATGAATAATGAAAGATTTTTTTAAAATAATAATAATAATAAATAAATTTATGATATAAAATTGAGAAGAAAATGACAGTAATAAAAAGAATATTAACGTGTGAGAAAAAAATAAAATGGTAGGAACATGATTATTTCCCGTGGAGAATACCCGCAATTCATAAAAAAGTTTTTTTTTATGATGAAACATATTAATAAAAATGAATAATGAGAGAAAATATTTCAATATCATAATAAAATAAGAAAATGAAAGTGAGATAAAAAACGACATGATTAAGACTGCCTCCCATGGATGATACTCGTGATTTATAAAAAAAGCACTATAATAGAAGCTGAATAAATGGAAATAAAATTTTGATAAAAAAATAAAAAAATAAAGTAAAAAGATAATAAATGTGTTGATGTATATTAAATGTAATATTATTATTATTATTATTATTATTATAATAATAAATTAATGTGTAAAAAAAATAAAATGGTATGAACAGAACTGTCTCCCGTGGAGAATATCCGTACTTCATAAAAAAATTTAATTCATAATGAAATATATTAATAAAAATGAATAATGAGAAAAAAATATTTTAATATCATAAAAAATAAAAGGAAAAGAAAACGACAGGATTAAGGCTGTCTCCCGTGGAGGATACATGTGATTCATAAAAAATACTACAATAGAGGCTAAATAAATGGAGATATAATTTTGATAAAAATATATAAAAAAAGTAAGAAGGATGATGTGATGTTTTGAGGAGGGAAAGAAATTGATTGATAATATAATATATAAGAAAGATAATAAAAAAGAGATAAATGATATATTAAAAAAATACTTTAAATTTTATGTAAATTAGCACAGTTATTGCATTTGTTAATCTGTATTTTTATATAATAAAACATATAAATGGGAATGAATAATGAAAGATTTTTTTAAAATAATAATATTAAAAAAATAAAATTATGATATACAATTGAGAAGAAAAAAACTAAAAGCACAAACAGACAAAAACATTTAAAAGTGAAAACATTAAAAAGAGAAAGCAAGAGAGAGAAGATTAAAAAAAATTGAAACATTTAAAAAATGAAAACACTAAAAAAGAGAAAGCAAGAAAGAAGATTAAAAAAATTAAAAAAAGAAAGAAAAAATGGCAGAGTGACGCATGTTCTGGCGAATTCTTTTCTTGTAAATATAATAGATATAATAAATAATAGATACCTTTCCTCGCGATTAAAATAATAGTAATTGATCAATGTCCAGTGTGTCATATAAATAGTTTTAAATTTAAGTTAAAAATACTTAAAATTATAAAAAAAATGTATTAATTTAAATAAATAAGATGATAAATATAATTCCTTAAAATTTAAGAAAAAAGATTTCAATATAAAAATAAAAAGAACTAATTGTCAATATAAATAACTGAGATTTGAGATTAAAAAATAAACCAAGTGTCATGAGAAAACTGAAATATGGAACTTTTTTTGGGTTGCACTGAAATATGGAACTTAAAAAAAATTGTTACATATGAGTTGATAGGTTCTTATTTTAAAAGCGATAACAATACTTTTTTAAGCAAATACACAGACATATTAATATAAGAAATGATATGATGATCTACTAAAGGCTAAATCCTTTGTATATTTTTTGGGGGTCCATAAATCCCTCTGTTTTTGGTCTATAAATCCTCGGTTTTTTCTTTTTTGGTCGAAGTCTATAAATCCTCTGTATGTCCAAGATTGCACACATGGGGGCCAAAGTTATTTTCTGGCCCAGGGGAGCGGGCTAAATTACATTGTGTCCCTGGAAAGGGTATTTGGGACATTTCAGTGAAACACAACTAATATTATAGTTACCCGCCAAAAAAACTAGACTATCTCCATTCTTTTCTGCAACAGTTTCTTCAATCTTAATCTTTGAGGCATTCATTGATTTTCCATGGGATATGAGTGAGAGTGTGTGGAAGCCAAGAACGCAGGAGCAAGATAATAATAATAATAATAATAATGGGTGGCGGTGGCAGTAGTATTATCGTCTACCTAATGTTTATTGCACTATCTCTATCTTCCATATCAAGAACAGCGCTTCCTCTGCCCCAATTTCAAGATGATCCTATTACTATTCTTTCTCAACAACAATACAACTCTGGCAGTCCCTCAACTGCACCTTCTTCTTCTCCTCCTCTTGCTCCCGCTTTGTTCGTCATCGGAGACTCCTCGGTTGATTCTGGAACCAACAATTTTCTAGGCACCTTTGCCCGCGCCGATCATCTTCCTTATGGAAGAGATTTCGACACTCACCAACCCACCGGTCGATTCTCCAATGGAAGGATCCCCGTTGATTTTCTTGGTAATTCTAACATCCAATCTTGATTCTCTTTCTGTCACATATTTACTTTAATTGAATTAATTACTTATAAATGGATCAGCTTTGCGTCTTGGTCTTCCTTATGTGCCAAGTTATCTTGGGCAGACAGGAACTGTGAAGGATATGATTCACGGCGTAAACTACGCTTCTGCTGGTGCTGGCATTATTGTCTCAACTGGCTCTGAACTGGTTCCGTTCTTACCTTTTTTCCCTTCTTTCCTTTTCTTGCCTATAAATTCGATTGGTTTCCAAAGCCCCACGTTATATAAATAAACTGCAGGGTCAGCATATCTCCTTCACTCAGCAGATTCAGCAATTTACGGATACCCTTCAGCAGTTTATATTAACTATGGGAGAAGATGCTGCAACCACTCTCATATCTGATTCCATCTTTTATATTTCTATTGGAATCAATGATTACATTCATTACTATTTGCTCAATGTATCCAACGTCACTAATTTGTATCTTCCATGGCGCTTCAACCACTTTTTAGCATCTTCACTCAGCCAACAAATCAAGGTAAAAAATACCAATGTTAAAACTCATTTCTCATTTACACTGGTTATCTGTTCTGATATGTTGTTAACCTTGATGACACAGAACTTGTACAACTTGAATGTTAGGAAAATGGTGGTCACGGGACTTGCGCCTATTGGCTGTGCCCCTCATTACTTGTGGCAGTATGGTAGTCAAAATGGAGAATGTGTTGAGCAGATAAATAACATGGCTGTTGAATTTAACTTTGTCATGAGGTACATGGTTGAAAATCTCTCTGCGGAGCTCTCTGATGCCAATATCATCTTCTGTGATGTGTTTGAAGGTTCCATGGATATTATCAAGAATCATGAACGTTATGGTAAGCAGCAGTATTTGCTTTTCTTTTTTACCCCCTCAATATTAGGTTGAAAAACTCTGCTTTATGGTCCCTAATTAGGCTTTAACGTCACCTCCGAGGCCTGCTGTGGATTCGGGAAGTACAAGGGCTGGTTCATGTGCTTATCACCGGAAATGGCATGCAATAATGCTTCGAACCATATCTGGTGGGACCAGTTCCATCCAACTGATGCCGTGAATGAGATTCTGGCAGACAATATATGGAATGGTCAGCACACTAAAATGTGCTATCCTATGAACTTAGAGGACATGGTAATTCAGAATGCAAAATGATGTTGTGATGAAAACAAAACTACGTTTACTCCACATTTTGCACATATAAGTAGTTAGTACCCGATGCCTCCACTTATAGCTAGTAAGTTTTTCTGCATCTATTGCTGAAAAGAACTATGTATATACATATGATTTTGAACACAATAGTTATCTCTTATATTTGTGCAAATGTTAACATTTTCACCTTTTCCAACAAGCAGTGTCCTAAAAGGCACTGAACAAAAAGTTCAGCATCAGCATTTTACTGCATAGTTGCAACAACCTATGGAAATGGAAGTAAAGCTAGCATCCAAAATCTTTTTTCTAAAAGAGAAAAGTATTCTGCAATACAGTAACAAGAAATAGCTCTACTTCGTGACAACTTAAACAGCAGCTATTTATACAATGATAGAAGTTTCTACAAGAAAGGCCAATGCCTAGCTATAAAAGAAGATAACAAATATTGTCACACTGCAGCATACAAATAACGCAACCCATCCTCTGATTGTCTGGCGCACCTTATCGGTATTGCATGCTGCAGGAGACGTCAACATGTGTGCTGAAATTATCTTGAGAGCAGCAAGGCACACAAAAATGAGACTCGTTGCTAACACAGCAAGCTCTTTGGTTTCCAAATTTGCTTGATCATCAACAACCTTTTGAACATCTAATCTGAGTAAGTGTATGAAATAGCATGTCAGGCATCAGACCAAAGACATAAAGGAAAAAGAAAGAAATGTCACTGACGCAATGGTAAGGAAAAAGCAATCTTTTAGTTATCAAAGGTCATAAAATCCTGTAAAACAAGGGTAGTTACCCTACCTGCTAAGTTAGCCTAAACAAAATGAGCAAGGAGGAACAGGAATGACGTTGATTTTAAATTTGGTATAAGACAAATATTTGAAATTTATAAACCAATAATGGGACAGATAGCTTTTAATCCAAGTTATCCAAATGATTTATGAAGTGATGATAGCCTCAACATAAGTCCTAACCTTAGCATGCTATTTTCTCTGGCTAATTCATTAAGTTGAGATGAGACAGCATCTTTCCATGACTCAGCTTCAGATATTCCTTTTTCCTAAAAACGGAAAGAAGACCAAGAACTGTGAATGCTTTGGATTCAGAGAAATTGAGAGAACATGATAGGCAGATGGGTAGAGGAAAAGGACAGTCACACAGTACCATATTTGTGTTCCACTGCCTGAGATCTTTGATCTCTGACTTGCTTTGTCCCAAGCTTTCTGATAATCTGGACAACTCTTTCTCAAGATTTGGTATTGTAGCCCCTTGTCTCCTGTTCAATTCTTTGATGCAATCCTCAAGCGCAGATAAGTTTACCTCCACTGACCTCACTTTCTGCATCAAAATCTTCAGAACAGTGTCACCAGCTATCCTACCATTTAGCTGTTGTCTAAGTTCCATTACAGGATCGGGAAGCAAGTTCACAATCACTGGATTTTTTGTCACTTCCGCATCAAACTTTTGAGTTTCATCATTGCTTGATATCTCAGCAGCCACAGTATCATTCTCACTTTCCACTTCTTTTCCATTTCTGTCAATTTGACCAGCTTCTGACTTCAAAGAAGGGGTGTCACTGATATTATGTGCTGGTGACTTGTCAGGAATGGATCCCACAGAAGCAACTATTAGATCCTTAAGCATCCGCTCTATTGCATTGATCCCATAAACTTCTACAACACTCAATGTGCAGTAAAACTCAGATCCATAATGACTGAGCAAGCTCAACTTTAAGTACCTGGCCCATTTGGGTTCAGGCAGCTTAAAGATCTGTGCATGCTTGGCATTGGCAGCAATAAAGTTCCCCAGCATGCTCCATGATTCAGTAGGATAGCTCAAACTACCAGCCAATTCAAATTCCTTGAAGTTAGAAGAATAATGCTCAAAGTTTGCAATTTTCACAGAATCAACCAGAGTCTCTTCTGAAAGCTCAATAACAACAAACTTTCCTCCAACTGAACAAGGGTTCCTCAGGTACTTGTCATGATCCTTCCCAAGTATATTCTTTGCACCTTTGGCCTCCTTATTATGGGCCACCACCTTTGAACCTTTGGACTCAGAGGCATAGTTGTACACTGAACCATCAGATTCAAGCCGGTGGGTAATGTTGTTAACAAGCTCAGAGTTCACACCCCTGTCTTGTTCTTGTGGTGCTATGTTCCGGTGAGAAGCTGGATGAACATTCTCACCAGGAAGTTGAGGTGCTTGAAGTTTCTTTTCCTCTTGACTAGGTTGTAGCTTGCACACTAAATTACTAGTACTATTATTATTATTACCTAAAGCTTGCCAAAATACTTGTTGTAAACTAGTTATTTCAACAAGTGAGTATGTGGGTTTTGCAAGTTTCTCACTAAGGCCTCCGAGACTGGTGGAATTAGCTGATTCATTAAACTCTAACACAGCTGCATTTGTGAAATTAAAAAATGGTTGGATTAGATTAGTGACATAAATAGGAATAGGGTTGTTGCTTTTCTAATCATTGCAAGAAGAAAACAAAAACAGAAAAGGCCCCATGAGAAACATGACAATATGAGGACTAATTGGTATTATTATTTAATGTTTCAAATAATTTGTGATTCATAAGTAATAACCATCTCATCTGTGTCCATTATCCAATATATCAAAGTGAAAGATGAAAAATACGAACCTCCTCCAGTGCCATGAACAAGGCGAAGCTTGGAGTAGAAGATGGAAAGGAGGCACCATAGAGAAAAAAGGAAGGAGAAGGAGAGGCCAAAAATTTCCGCTATTGCATGGTCCCCTTGACATTTGCATCTGACATGGGATCGATGTCGAGGTTGATTCTTCTTCATGTTTCATCTGGAATTGTTCACTCGTCGATGATGGAAGCCAAAACAGAGAAAAATTTAAGAAAATAATAAAATAAAAATGCAATTTGCGTCCCTGATTCTCGAAAAGGAATTGTGCATTTTGATAGGCGCAAAAACAGGAGGGAACTGGAATTAAATTGCAACTTCCACCTTAACGGCCACTCACACTCCCACCGATAACTTTTCCTCTTCAACCGCGTCAATGTATGAATGAACATCAAAAGTTTCGCTAAAATAAAATCTATATATAATTTGAGTTTAATACTCATGTAATGATGCATAAGATTTCTCATGTTTGTTGTAATTAATTAACTATATGATGTGATTCATTTCATTCTCTCTGTTTTCAGTAGGGTACAAATAATAAACATATAGTATTTAGAAAAAAAAAAGTCAATAATTACTGGTGTAAACGGACTTGGTGTGCCGACCCACTAAAAAGAATGGGCTACTATGTTTAGGCCGGGAGTGGGTTTTAGCACCTTTTTGCTATTCACACCACACTCTTCCTCTTTTTTATTGCTTATTAGTGGGAATTACCGTTTTTTATTGAACTCTGATATTTAGAAGAAGATGATTATGTGAGAAGAGAGAGAAAAATAGATTTTAAAAGGAAAAAAAGAAAAAAAATTCAATTACATTTTTTGTAATTAACATTTTCCTTTTCGAGTTATGTTTTTGGTGTCAGAAAAATGTTACAAATACATTTTTAAAACATTTTCTTCAACAATCTATTTATCATTTAGTAAAGTTTTACACTTATTTTGTTTTTTTAAAATTATTTAAAAAGTATAAGATGACCTGACAATATAATATAAAGTAAAAAAATATATTTGAAAAAAATAAAATTAACAGCATCTGTCTCTGGCGGCAGCATGCAATAGCTATTAAGTGGATCACCCAACTCCCCATCCTGATGTTTGATGCTCGCACTTCCCAGTCCCACTATCACTTCACTTCCACTATAAGTCTCTAACGTGTCCAGCTAAACTAATTTCCATTTCCATACCATATTTTTATACGGAAGCGTAACTTGGTGCAAGCAGCACTCACAGTCACAGCTTAGTGAGCTTAACCTTACCACTATGATTGCCGCTATCTCGAACCTCTCAACCGTCACCGATGTCAACCTTCACACCAGATTCGATTCTCCTTTTATGTCATCCATTTTTCATTTCCCTCCCCCTCCTCTTCATATTCGCAATTCCGACCCCAAACGGTTTTCTTCTATCAGGTCCTTTTCTCCACTCAGAATTCCTACATACATTATGCTGGTTTCATTAAAGTTTTCTCTTAATTTAATGCTGTTTATGTTAATTTCTGGAGTGTGAGAATAAATTAAATGCTAGTCTTATGATTTTTTGTTTTCAAATCTTCCTATGCTGCTGAGGTTTTCTGCTTAATAATTTCTTAATATTAATTTGTCTTCAGAGATTTGAAGGAGCACGTGTTAATGTATGTTTATTGCTTAAGCTAAGCCATACTTGTGTTGAACATGTTATTTCAATAACGTAGATGTCAATCAGTTAATGCCGATAAGCGGAAATCAAGTAGAAATCTGCTGGACAACGCGAGTAACCTCCTTACGAACTTGTTGAGTGGAGGAAGTATGGGGTCTATGCCCATAGCTGAAGGTGCGGTCTCAGATCTGTTTGGACGACCTCTTTTTTTCTCACTATATGATTGGTTCTTGGAGGTACTTAGAGCTTTTAATAATCATCAATTCATGTCATGTTTTCCATAAGATTATAAGTTCCATACTGAGTAAGTGAGTGTTTCTGTTTTTCTTTTTGTCTGGGGATTCACTTTTGGATGTTGGTGATTTTACCTTAACGAGTTCCTTTCTGAGATTCTAATTCCGATTTTTTTCTTTCTTTCTCACAATATGATTGATTCTGTTTTTTTTAAACATTTTTCACTTCTGGATGTTGGGGATTTTATCTTACTGCACCTGCATATACTTATTGTTATATTTTAGAATGTATAGTTTGCTCACATTGCTAAAATGATCATTTTTACTCTTTCCATCTTATTTTACTTTCATTTGACTTTACTCAGTCAGTCCTACTTTTAATTATCTTCTGAGGATATTATTGAATGTGACAGCATGGCTCGGTGTATAAGCTTGCGTTTGGCCCGAAAGCATTTGTTGTTGTATCAGACCCCATAGTTGCAAGACATATTCTGCGAGAAAATGCATTTTCCTATGACAAGGTAAAATCTTAGCTCTTGATTGACTTTTAATATACTTGGTTCAATCCATTGTCTGAGAGGTTGTTTATGTGTTGTATCCCTCGGATAGAAAAGTATGAACTTTATGTTAAGTGAATTACTCATCTGTTGATCTTCATTCATATGAAGTATTAACCTGAAAAGGATGAAATAGAAAAACTAAAATATTATTTTGGCTATTCTGATAGCTGATTGAAACTGGAGTTCAGTGCTCAGCAAATTTTCCCTCCATTAAATCTACATTTAATATTTCTGAGTGATATTTGACAGCTGATTGAAACTGGATTTGATTTGTCAAGAACATACTTTTTACTATTGGTTTTATCAAGTCAAAAGCTGCCAAGCTTCTCAAATCTGAACTGTAGTTTCCTGCAAAAGAATTATAACTCTCTTTCAGTCAGCTGCCTGCTTAGCCCTCATTAGTGTTATGAAAATGAGTCAAATGACATTAAGCTTCTGCTGAACCTGTTTGTTGTGATTATGGCTTTACAGGCCAAGTTCATATGGCCCAAACCAGGCAGGTTAAGGATGCCTTGTAACAGTGGAAACTAATACATTATCATTTTTTAAAAGAAAAAAATAACTGTAGTAAATCCTTTAAATCCTGTAGTGGGAAAGGCTTCTGTATTTTTATTGTTTTTATTGTAACTGTAGTAAATCATGCCAAAGTGAGTGTAAACCTTTGTGAAGCATGAAGTTTGTGACCAGTGGCTATCCAGTTAAATGTGGCCAAATGTAAAGTATGTGCTGCCCTTTGATTGCACGAGCCTGGATGCTTTGGTTTTCTTCCAAATTGATGTGTCTTTCATTGAATTGGCTTCTATATTTTAGGTCATTTGAAATCATTTTTAAAATTTTTCTAATTTCTGCTTCTGCTTGTTAATTATAAAACTAGGGAGTACTTGCTGATATCCTAGAACCAATAATGGGAAAGGGACTCATACCTGCAGACCTTGATACATGGAAGCAAAGGAGAAGAGGTTTGCAAACCATATCTATTATTTTTCTGTTAATTTTCCCCCTTCTTTTTCTCCTTGACACCATCTAATCCTTTGTTTAATTTATAAGTATTTTTCTCTACTCATAAGTTTTTGGAGGTATAAGTATAAAAAGGAACAGGGGCGGAGGGAATGGGGGGACTCAAGGATAACTTTTTTAGTTTCATAATATTATTATATATTTTGTTTTAGTTTATGACCCCATCCTTATAGGTTTCTGCTCATGGATTTTTCAATTTTCAGATTTGCAAATGGATTTGGATGCTCTTTTGAGCAGATGTTATGTTCTCTTTTTTCTTTTTTACCCCTGTTATCTTTTGTAGCTTATAGAGGATTCCTTATTGTCCAAAAGTTAATGAAATGTCCATAAACATTCTGAAACTCCTAATACCTAAATGTCCTCACCAAATATATGCTGTCAATTATCATCCTCAAATCAATAAATGGAGCTAATATTTCCTATTCCTGTGGACTACAGTAATAAAATAGATTAACACCAATAATCTGTTAGGATTTAGGAGTCTGGAGAACTTTTAAATCATCAGCAGTTTCCATAGCTTGTGTTTCCTGTGAACTGTCAAGAGTTTTATGAATGTAACTGATATGAACTAGGTATTTTATTACAAAAAAAAGGATTAACCCCAATTACGAAGATTAGAATCACTCACAAAACAAATAAAATCAATAGATAGAGCACTGCATAACTTCAAGGGTCCGCAAAACTCCCTGCCCAAAGGCCTCAAAACATGCTCAATGACTGGATGATTTCTCCACTGTTTTCCCTTCCTTTTATCTTTGCTTGTAACAGTTTCCCCATCCTTCCCACTCTCCTTTCCATGTACACAAAGTTGTTACAATCCCAAATCCCTCTTCTGTCCCTCGCTCATAATTCCCTGGGGGTCTTGCACTGGAATTTCTAACCATAACCTAATATTATTTTTTATTTAACTTGATATTTGTAAAACTTGCAGTCATTGCTCCAGCTTTCCATGCTGCATACTTGGAAGCTATGGTCAAAATATTCACAGCTTGTTCAGAAAGAACAATATCAAAGTTCAATAAACTTCTCGAAGGAGAGGGTAATGATGGACAGAAATCAATTGAATTGGATCTTGAAGCAGAGTTTTCAAGTTTGGCTCTTGATATTATTGGACTTGGTGTGTTCAACTATGACTTTGGTTCTGTCACCAAAGAATCTCCTGTTATTAAGGTTTGGCTAAAAGATTATGCATTTCAAATATATGATATTAATGTTGTATTCATTATAAATGCAAGTAGACATGCTACTTTTTCTCCTTAAAAGTGTCTAGCTACATATCTGGTGTACTTTCATATTAATATGTTCTTCAAAAGCTCAATCTCTTGTATATAAAGTGCTGAGAGAGAATTTCTGGAAACAATCAGGTGGGGGAAAACAGACTTGTGTCATGATTACTATAAGTAGATAACTTACCTGATTCTCCAAAGCTTTATCTTATTGTCAGTAATAAACTGCTTGTTCATTTAATGATAGTCTGTCTGATGAGAATATGCTTTTAAAGACCGTCAATTTTTTATTGGTTTCCATTGGCTAGGAGAGTTCATAGACCTACTTTTAAATCTGTTATAGGCAGTCTATGGCACTCTGTTTGAAGCAGAACACAGATCCACTTTTTATATTCCGTATTGGAAAATTCCATTGGCAAGGTGGATAGTCCCAAGGCAAAGGAAGTTTCAGGATGACCTTAAGGTCATTAATACCTGTCTCGATGAACTTATCACAAATGCAAAAGAGAGCAGGCAGGTGAGATAATACTGATTATGATTGATTGCAGGAATTGGCATCATTACATTGTGTTGACTGTGCATTGCATTCTATTTGCAGGAAACAGATGTTGAGAAACTGCAGCAAAGGGATTACTTAAATCTGAAGGTGTTTTTTTTTTTTTTTTTATCTTTAATGGATTTAACACCGATTGATATTGTTAAGGATAATTCCCTGAAAATTAGGAGTTCTGTAAATACCACAATGTTTACTAAGATAGAAGCTTACAGGATGCAAGTCTTCTGCGTTTCCTAGTCGATATGCGGGGAGCTGATGTTGATGATCGTCAGGTATAACTCTTCCTGACCTATTATGCTTCCAAAAGGACTGTCCTGATTAAAAATTTCGATGCTTTGGATACGCAGTAAAACTATTGATTTTCAGGTAGCTTTTCAAATTAGGATTTGTTCACTTCTTTCTCTCTATTTTGACAGTTGAGGGATGATTTAATGACCATGCTTATTGCTGGTCATGAGACAACAGCTGCAGTTCTTACTTGGGCAGTTTTCCTGCTAGCTCAAGTATGTTAACCTAATGTATCTGAATGTGCCTGTTCATGATAGACGAATTTGGATTGTTGATTGTCATTGTTTCTTTTCAGATTTTCCTTTGTACAACACCATCTTAATGTTTACCAATTTCCCTATTGCAGAATCCTAGCAAAATGAAGAAGGCTCAAGCAGAGGTAGATTTGGTGCTGGGTATGGAGAGGCCAACTTTTGAATCACTTAAAAAATTGCAGTAGGTTCCCATTTCATATTACCCAATTTTTTCACTGATACTTGTTTGATGGCCAATATTCAATTTACAAAGATTAAATAAATTCATGATGCATTGCCCTAATTTTATTTTCTAGGGACTAGGGATGCCACTTCTACATGAAAGACAGACATTATAAGTGGTTAATATCAATTAATTTTCCATGATGTGAACTTTATGATCAATCAGCTTTTCTTGCATAGTGAGATTTGTCATGAGTGTTGGGAGTTGGCTGTTTGGTGTTTTCAGGGAACATTATTACATTGAGTCTGCTTTACCAACTTAGCTACTACTGTAAAACAGTTTGTTAAAGTACGCTGCATGCTTTCAGGTACATTAGGTTAATTGTTGTGGAGGCTCTTCGTTTATACCCCCAACCACCTTTGTTGATAAGACGTTCACTCAAATCTGATGTTTTACCAGGTATTGATTTTTACTGATTACTCAATGAAGATGGAATACAAACAAGTTACATTATTATTGTTGTTGCTTGGTACCCAAATATTGCATACTAATATTGTTTAAGGGTTTAGAATCCCAACCATTAATACCCAATATGAAATTAATGAAACACCGGGAATGGATCAACCATGTAGTTGAACATACATAACCATGCTTTGCCCACTTAAGCACAAGCAACATGGATTGAAAGTCTGACACAGAACAGGACTTAATATTTAACAAATTTCAACATCTAAATAGGATAGAAGAATTAATTCTAAATGAAAGAGCTTACAGTGCAGAATGATCAGAACTCCTCCTATCGTGGGGAAGAAAGAACAAACAAAAGGAAAACACAATGAAGAAAAAGCATCAGTTCAAAAGAGCAAATCAGTCTTCAGGCATATGGGAGAAGGAGACAGCCCTAACTTTTTCACCAGCTGAATTTGATGATGAGTCCAAGAAAACAAGCACATTCCACGTGAAGATAAGGAGGAAGAGACCTCCATATAAAAGATTTTGGCATTGCACTCTTTCCAGATGCACTGCTCTCGAACCAAAAGAACACAATTCCACAGCATCTTACTCTCCCTTCTGCTCTCAAAACAGCCAGATAGAAACATAGAGTTCGAAGCTAGGACAGATCTAATGTTCTCCAAACATAACCTACAATGCAAAAGGACCTGGCTACTTATTTTAGAACAACTGTGGGGCGTCGAGCATAAACAAATATCAAGAGTAAGATCTTTATGAAGCCTTACGCACCTGTAACAAATCATTAATGTTAATCCTATCAATTATTGCTTCCCAAGCAAAAGCTTGGTCTTGGAGGGAGGTTTAGCTCCACAAAATGTGGCTGTCAAGGCTGATATCTCAGGAGATGGGTTATGAACCAGAGATTAAATAATGATTCACTGATGAAAGAACCTGAAGGGGCTACTTTCTAAGTATTGGATTGGATGACTGATCCGAATCAAGAATGCCTAGAAATGAAGCAAGTAGAAGGTAATAAAGATGAGTAAAGGGATCCAAACAGAATGAGGTCAAATAGTTTTATATTTTTAATTAATGAATTAACTTAACTCTAAGATGCATTAACTTAGTTCCTTTAATTTAGGATGCATTAACCTAATTCTGATTTGAAAGATATGGATTTAATTAAGGGAAAAGATGAATGGATCGAACAATTTCGAGAACGAAAATATACAAATTGATTGTGACTGTACGATAAATTCTGATTTTGTTTTATTCTAACTTTTATTTATCTGAAAAAATATCACAATGATTTTGAAGCTTGTAATTCGCATCCAATAGCATTCCTCTTTAATTGATAAATGAGGTCATCTAGAATTACTTTGTTAGACATCTTATGCATCATCTTCAAGCAGTGTTGTAGATGAGTTTATTTCTACTTACTAGGAATCTAGTTGTTTCCTGTAACTGAGATTTTGTGATCTACAATTCTATCTTCATTGGATGACTGTTATCTTTCTTGTCTAGTTAATTTTTATTTGTTGCTTGCATTTGAGATGACGTATCTATGGACTTGTGTCATTTCTCCAGGAGGGAACAAAGGTGATAAAAATGGTTATGCAATTCCTGCTGGGACTGATGTCTTCATTTCTGTGAGTACTAATATCTGTGGCACCTTGTTTCTTAGAACTTAGTAAAAGTGGATATTACAAATGCATGGATTTTATGGATTAGAATCCTTCAATGTTGTATACAAACATGACAGTGTCCCCTTCTGTAAATCAGAATCGCACATTGAACTCACCGTTTCTTAACCACCAAATATAGGGGCACTGTCTGGGGAGGTTCACACTGTTCTGTAGCAGTTTTTTGTGTGAGAGTAACTTTTGTGTTGGGAAATAGGCAATACTTTAGGTGGACCATTGGGATCCCATGCATGTCATCATTGCGCTGGTAGTGTTAGAGTAACCTATCCTTACTACCACTTTTGTTACCCCCCAAAATAAAAACAGAGTACTTATATAATGGTTTACCACTAATACTTCCAGTGTGTCTTGCTATTGTGGTTATTTTGCAGAATTTCACTTCGTTTATTTTACATCTTGCTTTATGTTTGCATGGCTGCTCAAATATTCCTATATCCAGGTATATAATCTCCATAGATCTCCATATTTTTGGGACCGCCCTCATGACTTCGAACCAGAGAGGTTTCTACTGCAAAACAATAATGAAGAAATTGAAGGATGGGCTGGTTTTGACCCATCTCGAAGTCCTGGAGCATTGTATCCAAACGAGGTTGCTTCCTGCTCCTTTTTGTGTATTTGTGTATGATCCATTCTTGAACATTGACAAAAAGTGTTTCTCTGATTAGATTATATCGGATTTTGCATTCTTGCCTTTTGGTGGCGGACCACGAAAATGTGTTGGGGACCAATTTGCTTTGATGGAGTCCACGGTAGCGCTGACTATGCTGCTCCAGAATTTTGACGTGCAATTGAAGGGGACCCCTGAATCGGTTGAACTAGTTACCGGGGCAACTATCCACACCAAAAATGGAATGTGGTGCAATTTGAGGAAGAGATCTAATTTACATTGACATATTTCTTATACAGGATGATGTATATTTGTATGATGTAAAATTAAATTATACAAAATAGAGATTAAAATATTAAAGAATTCCTAATTCGTCTTAGAGAAATTTAGTAGTGTGCATATTATGATATTAATTCCTGAAGAAAAAAAAAAAAATAGGACAACACGACGACACCCAGTCCTTCACTTAAGTTGTCACGTTAAATTGGTGACGTGGGACAATTTTGTTATTTAGAGTTTTTTCTTAAGTATCTTTTTAAGTCATTCAAGAAAGAAATCACATTGACAAATACAAATGAGGGTAGGACATCATCCTGTAAGCATTTTTCCCCTTCATTTTTTTTTTAACTTCCAAACACTTTTTGAATCAATGTTTTAAAAATAGAACCAGTAATTAAATTAGTGCAGTAATTAAATTAGTGAAGTTACTGTTTATAGTTCATTGGTTTAATTGTGGTCAAATCAACATTAATTAAATATATATTTTTAATATTATATAATTTTTTAATTAATAGAATAACATAAAATTATAAAAAAATAAAATATATAATGTTATAGATTGATATAAATAATCTTATTATATTTTTTAATTCCCACTAATAACATTAAACTCTCACCTATTTGTTTGTCCTATCTCATGTGTAATAATGTTTATAATTCCTCGTTAATTGTAAATGATTAACTAGTAATTTAATAAACTAAGATCGTGGGAGACTTTAATATGGGGTGAAGTTTATGGTACCCAAGTTTAAACTTGTGTACTGGTACACAAGTTTTTGTAGCCGTTGATTTAGTGTTATGGTCAACGGCCATAAAAACTTGTGTACCGGTACATAAGTTTAAAACTTGTGTACCGTAAACTTCACCTTAATATGGGTAAATAGAAAATGAAAAGAATGTTGCATATAAACGGTAAAGTGTCTTATAAATAAACCATAAAAAATCATCAAGCACATGTATCAATTGGGAGGTTGTTCCAATCTAATTAGGTGTCTCAAGTTTGAGTCCTGGATAAATATGAGAAAGAGATAAAAAAATTCTTTACAACATTTTAAATTTACTCCTATTAAAAATTAAACTTCACTTCCATGGTACTATTTCAGAGGGGTATGTAAATTTTAGTTTTTTTTTTTTTTGCCTTTTTGGCTCTTACTTCATAAAAAACCTTATCTTTTATTTTGCATAGTGATCATAGTTTGTAAATTAAGATTCTACATAAAACTTTGAAACTAATTTTCCCTATCATCTTGTATTTATTACAGTATTACTACCCCTGTCATTTTTATAAGACCCTCTTTTTTGTCCTTTTTATAAGACCTTTTACAAAGTTTTATAAGCAATTTATTAGTTTTTCCTTTTTTGCCATTCATAAATGAACTTTTATAGTTTCCAAGATTTGGTTAAAGTGAGAATTAAATAAAATTTAATTTTAAAAAAGGGTAAATTTAGAAGTTATAGGAAATTTTTAAAAATCAATGTATTAAAAACATGTCTTTTTAATATACGTGTTTAAGTAAAATCATTTTTCATGGTGTTTAATAATTTTTAAACTTGATCTTTTTAAAGGAAAGATATTTGCATTAAAAACCAGAAACAACCATTACATTATCAACTAGCAAGGCATGGATGCAATATTTGATCTGATGACATCTCTTCTAGCCATTATTCTAAAAATTGGACCAAACTGGTCGGTTCGATCGGCTCGTAACCGGTCTGTTGAACCTTAAAAATCGATTGAGCTCGAAACCGGTGAGAATCGGTATTGTTAATTGGTTTGAACCTGTCATTTTCCAAAAAATTCAAAAAAAAAAATTTTTTATTTTTATTTAATCTAAAATATTTTTAAGATAAATAAACACACATTTAAAAATTACACATAGATATTTATTATTTTACCAATGATTTATGTTAAATTTTTTTTTGGTAATAGGGAGGGGCTGAGCCCCACCACAAGCTAACACTACGGAGAGAAACAACACCTATAAGATCTTGAAATAGTAAATTCCTGCAACAAGCAGGGGAGAATATAATAAATGAAGACCCAAACTGAGGAAGTGGCCAAAATTAGCTAGAGAGTCAGCAACCCTATTTCCTTCTCTGAAAGAGTGAGTAATTTAAGAGCCTTGGAATTTACCACGGAGTTGATGGATGAGATTCACCATAGAGAAAGGATGGGAAGCAAAACAACCGTTATTAACAAGATCAACCATTAACTTTGAGTCACTTTCAATCCATATAAAAGGATGGCCCTTCTGAATTGATTTTAATAGCATTAAGGATGCCCCATAGTTCTGCCAAAGTAATAGAAGTAATTCCCAAATTATGGGAGAATCCCAATACCTAATACCCAATAGCATTCCTAAGTACCCCTCCGCATGTGGCATGACCCCCTAGCAGTCGCACAGATCCATCCATATTCCACTTCATCCAGGGATCAATAGGAAAAGACCAACCCACCAGCTGCTGGACATAACTTGGACGAATCTGAGGGAGGCTCCCATTAGCACAAACTGACAGGGAGAATTCTCGCGCAGACGAGATAACTTGAAAAATCAACCGAGAAGTATCCCAAGTTTTGTGCTGGAAAACATATTCATTTCGGTGATTCCAAATAAAGCTACAAGTAAGACCAAAAAGCAAACTCCAAGTGATACTACCAACAGAGACATCCGCTTGGTCAAGGTTCTTGAAGATCCAGCTAGTAGCGTCTTCATCCATAACAATAACAGGGCCTCCCTGAGAATAAAAATGTTGCCAAACGGAGACAACCTAGCTACAATCACAAAGGATATGGCTAGGAGATTCCTCGTGAGAGCTGTAGAGAGGGCAAAGACCAGACTCACACATCCCTTTCTCAAACCGCAAAGCATTGGTTTTAAGATCCCCCTTTAACACTAACTAGAGAAAATGCTTCACTCTATACGGACCATGCCAATTCCAAATAGCCTTCCAATTAAGAGTGCTAGGAGGAAAAAGATCAGAGGTTATCGATTCATAAGCAGTTTTTGTAGTAAACGTACCATCTTGGGACCATCGCCAAAGGGGACAATCAACATCTGAATCTGCCACAGCTGCAAGAGTAGCATTGATTTCTTGTAGATGTTGTTGGGGGATCAAATTTGATACATTATTTAACTCCCAGGATCCTCAACCATCCGATAAGTCACGCACAAAGTCATGTAACCGGGTCATAGGCACCTCAAAAAGAGAGTTATCCAGCAGAATATCACCTGGTCTTAGCCATCTACCCGACCAGAATGAAACCTAATCACCATTCCCAAATCTCCAGCGAAGACCCTTCTCTACCACACTCCAACTACGACATATACCCCTCCAAGTAAGTGAGGCATTTGCAGGACAGCTGATGGAAGGGATTATACCGAACCAATCTCATATTTACAGCGCAATACACGCACCCATAAAGCATTTGGATTATTAATAAGGCCCCATCCCAGTTTGGAAAGGAAAGCTTTGTTAAAAGAGTGGAGGTCTCAGAAACCCATACCTCCCAAATTCCGTGGCAAGCAAAAATGAGACCATGCTATAGACTGAAATTTTCTAGAGTCTCTAGTAGCACCCCAAACAAAGTTCCGAAAAATACGCTCAACCTTAGCACACACGGCTTTGGGAAGCAACACCGTTTGCATGGTGTAGGCGGGAAGAGCTTGGAGGACTGATTTAGCCAAGGTAATGGGCCCTGCAAAGGACAAGGAGTCAGCCTTCCAAGAAGCTGGGAATTTATGGGCTTGATCCACAAGATATTCATAGGTGTTTTTAGTAATGCAACAGAGGAACACCAAGGTAACGCCCCAAATCAGAAGTAAGATGAAAATCGGACACAAAACTGAGTTGATTTGCAACAACATGAGAAACGCTTTTGGAAACCAACATGCGAGTTTTCTCAGAATTTACCTTCTGACCCGAAGCAGCACAAAACAGGTTCATACACTCCTTAATAGTTTCCATTTGCTCCAAGGAAGCTTCACTGAACAAAATTAAATCATCAGCAAAGAACATGTGAGACACGGGAGGGTCTGACCGACCCATTTTAATTGGCTTCCACTGACCCTCTTGAACCTTCAAATTAATCAGATGACTTAAGCAATCCATACACAACACAAAGATATAGGGAGAAAGAGGGTCTCCCTGAAGAATGCCCCTGGACATATCAAAAGACCGAGTTTTCTCCCCATTGATGAGGACCTGCATGGATGCCGAACAAATACAAGTCATGATTAAATGAATAAAATTTGCATTTAAACCCACATCCTCCAGAGTATCCGCAATGAAATCCCAGCTTAACCGATCATATGCCTTTTCAAGATCGATCTTTATAGCCATATAGCCCTTACTCCTTGAGGAACTTCTCATGGTATGGAAAATCTCCTGAGCAATTATGATATTTTTAGTACTGTGCCTGCCTGGAACGAAACTACACTGATATTCATATATGAGTGAGCTCATAAAATTTTTAAGTCTAGTTGTAATCATTTTGGTGATACCCTTATAGACCACATTGTAAAGACTGATCGGTTGGAATTGACACACATATTCAGGATGATCAACCTTAGGCACAAGTGTAAGAAGAGTACCATTAATATGCTTAACCAACTCAGGAGAGAAGTACACCTGCTTAATAAGCTCACAGACAGAGGGACCCACATCTTGCCAGTAAGATTTAAAGAAAATGGGATGCAAACCATCCGGACCCGGGGCTTTATATGAACCCATAGAAAAAATAGCAGATTTGATTTCATCATCAGCAAAGCTTGCTTGGATGTTGTCAAGGGATCCAGGAGGGAGAGGAGGAAATAAAGTCCTCAAGGGCCAACGCACCACCTCTGTATCAGCTACATATAACTTTTCAAAATATGAGGTAATTAGCTCACTCAACCCATGGGGGTTACTAATCCGAGTCCCATTATTATCAATCAACCCCTCAATCCTATTTCTTCTTCGATGCATCACTATGGCCATGTGATAAAATCTAGTATTACGATCACCAAATCGCAACCAATCCAATCTAGCTTTCTGGAACCAAAGCATTTCCTCCTCATTAAGAACTTGTTGGTACTCCTTCCAGAGTTTAGTTTTCAACTTTTCGATACCTCTATCAAACTGCATAGTAAGTCTTTTATTCACTCCTTCCATTCTAGACAGAAGAATATTTTTCCTATGAAAAATATTGCGATATACATTTTTATTCCAAGCAGAGCCTGCCTCTTGAAATTCCACAACAAAAATCCAACCAATTGCCTCCCCTACCCCAGGAATTCCTCACCAAATCAGGAAAAGAATTATTAGCCATCTAGCTAGCCATAAATTTAAAAGGCTTATGTCTGCCAGAGGAACCAAAATTTAGGCAAAAGAGAAGAGGTTTGTGGTCATACTTAAGAGAAGGTAGGTGAGTCATATTTGCTTCAGGGAAAGCAAGATTCCAAACAGAGTTACAAACAACTCTATCCAGGTGTTCTCTAATCCCATTCCTCTCCCAGGTGAACGGTGGGCCTGTGAAGCCCAAATCAGTCAATCTACAATCCAACAAGCAGCTCCTGAAGTCCTCCATAGTTATTCGATTAAAATTCCGGCTCCCTGATTTTTCCTCTGTGCTGGCAATAGCATTGAAGTCTCCTACTACCAGCCAGGGGATAGAGAGGGTCCCCGCAATGGTTCTTAGTGCAGACCAGAGGATTCTTCTGGTTTGGAACCGGGGGCTCCCATATATAGCCGTAAAAAACCAATCAGGAGAATCAACAGTTGAAGTGACATGGCAATGGATGAATTGCTCATGTTGGAATATAATATCAACATTAACTTCATCATGATTCTAAAGAATCCAGATGCCTCCAGAGAAGCCTACCGCATCCTGCTTCAAAAATTTTGAAAAACCAAGCTTTCTGATAATTGTTTTTGCACGGACACCACTCACACGTGTTTCTAAGAGAACCAAAACTTCCATCTTATATCTACTATGAAGATCCCTCATCGGACTGGGGAAAGATTTAGAGCCCACCCCACGGGCATTCCAGACAAGTAATTTCATAAACATGGGTGGGCTGGCAATTGGAGGTCCACTCCATTAGGCCCAGTTGGTTCACGACAATTCCCATCCACATGAGCTAGCTGTTGAGGTGACAGGGAGCATGGCACAATCTCTGTATTATTTTCAAAACTTGGCTGAGACTCCACTTCCCCAACTAAGTTGTCATGCGGTCTACGGAAATGGGCCAGAGTCCTATCCATTGGGTCCAGTTTGTGAGGAGACACCAGATAGGACTGTTGAAGTAAGGACAATAGTCCCCCCTGATCCTGGGCCCCTAGTTTATTCAAATGGGCTTGACACGCACCAATACCTGGCCCACATTGCTTTCTCGCAGAATCACGAACGCTTTTGAAACTGACGCGCGAGCGTGTGTGGATCCCAACATTGCTTTTGTTATTAGAATCAATCATAGCGCCACCACTATGGGTACAGGTCTGAGCTACCACATGTGGGGAGACATAACTAGATCCAACATTCCCCTTGTTTTTTCCCTAAAAGTAAATCTGCCCGATTTGCTTCTTTTTTACTTTAAATTCACGTGCCTTCTCTCTCCCACCAGGAGAATCTTCTTTGTTATTAATATGGCAAGAGTCAACTTTATTGCCCTCATTATTTGCCTTGATTTCCTCAACATTAATTACCTCATTATCCAAACCATCAACACCGTTATTGGCCAAATTTTCATGAATCCCTTTATCCAATAAATTCTGATTAGAATCATTATTATTTTCTCCCAAAATCCTAAATCTCGATTCACCCCCAAAATTCTGGTATCCTTGCTGACATAATCCCCCAGGAATCGAGATCCTTCCCTCCTGCACGTCGGTGCCCTGCTGCCTACGTCGACCACCTCTATGAACCAACATCCATGGCCCAAAATTGTCACCTCCCGTTACAACCTCTTCCTTCCTGATCGGTTGTTGAGGAGGGTTGGCCACCGCATCATTCTGAACCTCTTTGCCTTTATCCTTTAGAGGGCATGCATCTTCCGGTGTCCGTAGCGCCCACAGTCAAAACACACCTGATGTAAGCCCTCATATTCCACCATATAAATCCTGCCATTAAGCTCAAACTTTGAGACCATGACCTTTCGCAGATCCACTTCGACGCAAATACGAGCAAATTTTGCTCTCACATTAAAAAATTCCCCAGTATGACCATTCTTTCCAATCATGGAGTTCCCATCAATCTTCATAGTTCGTCCAATAGAATTGCCAATTCTTCACAGTATATGATTGTCATAATATTCCATTGGTAACCCAGGGATTCGAATCCAGACTGCAACGTGTTTCAAGTCATCTTCAAAAGGAAAGAAATCTGGTTTCCAACGTTGTAAGACGAGGTAGTGATTGAAAATTTGCCAGGGGCCACCCTCAAACACATGTTGAAAATCATCAGGGTCAGTAAAACGTGCGAGGAAATAGTCGTTCTGGAGGTCTATGACTTCCATGAAATTCTTGGGTTGCCATAATTTCTCTAATCTCTCCTGCAAGAATATGAGCAATACCGTCCTGCCCAAGAGTTTGATGATCACAGTCTGACGCCAATGGGTCCTAATCTGTTTCTTTTCCTCCCCCGAGATGTTCACAATAGGGCAAAGAGGATCACCTCCTCCTCTATTACCACGTTGCCATTCTGCATCCATATATGTTTCCGAGACAACATCATCTTCCTGCTCCTATGCACTCTCCCCATCATCTGACTCACCCGGGTTTGGATGTCCATTAACACCTAAAATTACGTCTTTATACGAAACTACTTTCCTCTGAAGGGAGAGACCAATTGTTATAGAGAACAACTCTTGGTTCTGAGAGAAATTCCCCAGGGATGAAAGCTCCTTTTCCCTCGCCATCTGCGTCTCCTTCACCCTGGACGGGCCCGGTGAACCAACAACTATAGACTGTTTTTGCTTCTTTGTGCTCCGGTGCAATTGATCTTCCTCCTCCCTCGAGAGCAACGGTTCGCCGCTAGGGTTTCTCATAATTAATTTTGAGTGATTTGATTATGATTTATGTTAATTTACAACTTTATATATCTTATTTTTTACGATTTTGTGTTATTTTATTACTTGAAATATTATATAATATTAAAAATATTTATTATAACTGGTTCAACTACAGTTAAATCACTGAATTGTGAACTAATATTTTAACCGATTCAATTACCGGTCCGATTTTTAAAATGTTGCTCGTAGCCTATGCATTTCATGAAAATTGATGAACTTGGTTTAGAGTTTAAGAAAAAAATGAAAAAGCATTTGGATACCATACTCTTACTAGTTTGTAATTAGATAGATAGATGCCAATACAGTTATTTTGATTTGATTGCACGGGACCTATCCACTATCCAGCAAGCAAGTCAGTCAGCTGGCAATGGCATGTTATTTGGGTTTGGTAATTTCCTAAGAAAATTGGCAATTCCTAAGAAAAACGGAAGGTAGCTGAGGTGTTTGTAAGTGCCACCTAAGAATCCACAAATAGAGATAAATGTACAATCTACTTTTGGAGGTTTCCTTAACATCCTTGTCTGTTTGTCTTAATAGAAGAAGATAATACCAATTGTATGGTCATTGCCTTTGAAAATAAAACAAAACAAAGTTTTGGAAGCATTTTGGGAGCTTTCTTGCCTTTCTCACACTCACCCCGCTAGGAAACAAAACCGAGGGCAATGTTTGTCTTTGCTAAGGCATGTTTGGATTCTTGCAACCTTAGGGAATATTAAAAGTCTCTGGCCAGCCCCGATTCCCTATCCACCTTAGGTAAAGACAAAAGAAAACGTCTAAATTGGAAGTTTTTGTGAGAAAAGAAACACAGTTTCTAGAGAGAGAAAGGACAGTTTTAGAGAGATAAAGACAGAAACAGCCGAGAGTCACACTCTCACCAATTCCATACTCCACTGATGAGTGAAGGACAACAAGACAATAAAGACAAAGGGACCCTTCACGCATTGTCGACAACGTAGCCATGAACAACTCCTTCAATTCAATCCCCAACTTTAGTCCAAACATTGAATTCCGCTCCCATTGAAAACTGCTCAAACCAAACCCCCCTTACTCTTCTGACTGACTGTTCCAAGAGCCAAGCTTTGGGATTTTCAGGGCGCTTCGTCTTCCTTCTTCTTCAATTACAAAACCCACCAAGGACTAAGCTTTTCCTTGTTCGATTCGATAATTCCGCTAATGCCGTTTTGGTAGGGTTCCTTCCTCTACTCATCACTGTTTCCATATATCTGTGCTGAATCAGTGGATATTCTTTTACTCTTAAGTTACTCAGATGAAACTTCACCCTCTCATCAGTTTCTTTTTTCTTTTAATCTGTCCCACTCTGCTTTCCGTGTGGGATCTGCACAAGTTGACTGTGAAATCATCTTAATTATATATAATAGCCCAGTTTCTTTTGCTAAACGTTTTGCTTTGAATTTGCGTTTTCTTATCCCTTGCATTGTAAAGTGTGAGATGTTGATATATTAGAGCCTGAAACGTTTGTTTTGGTTAGTTTAGTTTAGTTTAGTTTAATCAAGTTTGTGTGTGGTGACTCTTACTCCATCCCTTTTCTATCTCTTGACAGCTACCACCCTTTTCTTTATTTCCAAATTCCTAAGATTGCTGTTGTTGTTGTTACATGGAATCTATGTTTCAAGAAGAAGGGTCCTCTTCTGTAACTTCTTCACCTCTACAGTTCTTCTCCATGATGTCACTTTCACCTAGCATAGGATCTCCTTACCCATGGCTTAGAGAACTCAAATCAGAGGAAAGAGGTTTGTACTTGATCCATTTGTTGCTCACTTGTGCAAACCATGTTGCTGTTGGTAGTCTTGAAAATGCAAACATCACACTTGAGCAAATTTCCCAGCTTGCTTCCCCTGATGGTGATACCATGCAGAGAATTGCTGCATACTTCACTGAAGCACTTGCTGATAGGATACTCAAAACTTGGCCTGGCCTTCACAGGGCCCTCAATTCCACCAGAATAGTTATGGTTTCTGAAGAAATTCTTGTCCAGAAGCTCTTCTTTGAGCTTTTTCCTTTCTTGAAGGTAGCATATATTCTGACAAATCAGGCTATTGTTGAAGCAATGGAAGGGGAGAAAATGGTACATATAATTGATCTCAATGCTGCTGAACCTGCTCAGTGGATTGCTCTCCTCCAAGTTTTGAGTGCACGTCCTGAAGGCACTCCTCATTTGAGAATTACTGGGGTACATCACCAGAAAGAGATTCTGGATCAGATGGCTCATAAGCTTACTGAAGAAGCAGAAAGGTTGGATATCCCATTCCAATTCAATCCTGTAGTTAGCAAGTTAGAAAATCTTGATTTTGACAAACTTCGTGTGAAAACTGGTGAGGCACTTGCAATAAGTTCTATTCTGCAATTACATTCCCTTTTGGCCTTGGATGATGAAGCCTTGCGGAGAAAATCTCCTCTTTTGTCAAAACATTCAAATGGAATTCACCTGCAAAAAGCTCTGCTCATGAACCAAAGTACATTGGGTGATTTGCTTGAAAAAGACATGGTTAATGGATATAGTCCAAGTCCTGACTCAGCCTCATCTTCACCAGCATCTTCAACTGCTTCAATGAATTCAGAGAGCTTTCTTAATGCCTTATGGGGATTATCACCAAAGGTCATGGTTGTAACAGAACAAGACTCCAATCATAATGGTTCCACTCTGATGGAGAGGCTGCTGGAAGCTCTATATTCTTATGCAGCATTGTTTGATTGTTTGGAATCCACTGTCTCAAGAACATCATTGGAGAGATTAAAGGTGGAGAAGATGCTTTTTGGTGAGGAAATCAAGAACATTATTGCATGTGAGGGAGCTGAAAGAAAGGAAAGACATGAAAAGCTGGATAAGTGGATTCAAAGACTTGATTTATCTGGGTTTGGAAATGTGCCTTTAAGCTATTATGGTATGTTGCAGGCAAGGAGGTTCCTGCAGAGCTATGGTTGTGAGGGATATAGGATGAGGGAAGAAAATGGCTGTGTAGTAATTTGCTGGCAGGATCGGTCCTTGTTTTCAACAACAGCTTGGAGACCTAAGAAGTAAGACTAAGTTGAAGCTAGCAGCAAGCAAGGATGAAAATGAAGAAAAATAGAGATGAAGCAGTGATTATTAGAATCTTCAGGTGTTTAATTTTTCTTTTCTTTGTTTGTATGAAATAGTTTTCCCAATATGGTAATGACTATTCATCAAGATCAATTTAGAGATACTTCTATTTCCTAGTTCCTAGTTCTTAGACCCACATCAAAAAATGTAAAAAAAAATGGTGTGAGGGAATGAAATGAATGGCTTATTTCTGGTTCCGTTTACTGTTTTCATTGTTTACTGCTTATTTTATTTTTCATGAATTCCTAGGTTCTAACTAACTCTATGTGGTATGTGTATAAATAAGCTATTTTTCTCAGCATCAGATCCTCCTCTATTTCTGAATAACATGATGTGATCCTGATGAAGATAATTATTATTTTATTTTTTAACACTCAATTATATTACACTCCTTCACAACCATTTTTTTTTCTTTCTATCTAGTTCTCTTTTATCATAACAATTATTACATCTTTCATTTTTTTTTTCTCACTTCATTTCATTTTTTTATTATCCAGCTTTTTCCTAGACTTCTCACACCTTTTTTTTGTGTGTGAAGTATAGTTTTCCTTTTCAAACTATAACTAGTGAATTCAACAATTAGTCGCCATAAGCAAATAATAATTGTGTTTTTTTTTTCTCTCTCTCTCTCTCATATGACCGCATCGTGTTATTAAAATATAGGAGAGAAGATCTAAATCCGATAAAGAATCTCAAGGCTCCGACTCCAACCACTGGTGTAAGTAATAGTAATGTATTCCTCTGTTGATGGATCCCACCATATAATATATAGTTATATACTGTGGATTAACTAATAAAATCATTTTAATGATCATAAAAAAATATGATATAAAAAAATTGTTTTTTTTTTAAATTAAAATTGTTTAATTAATAAAATTAGGTTACTGTTGACATGTGCTTTATATATTTACATTCACTTTATTTTTCCCTTTAGATTTTAAATTGAACTAGCAAGCATTTTATATATATTGCACAACTATTTTAATGAAGTATAAAAAATTAATACTTAAAATATAAGAAAAAAGTGATTTGAAACTTAAATTAACTTAAAATTTTAAAAAATTATTTAATTAATAAAAATTATTTCAATGGTGATTTTTTATATTTTTTTCCTTTGCTTCTATTTTAAAATTTAAATTTAGAAGTTAATCTATGTATAGATGCTTCTATTAAAGTATATGTTACAGTTTAATAACCCTGTATAATTAATTATTACAATTAAATGTTTTATCTAATGAATGTAATTATAATAAATAATTGACGTATGTCACCACCAGTGGATGGTTGGTTTAAGCGATACATGTTTAATTTTCCCTTAAAAAATATTATAGTTTCGAATATTGTGTATGCGAAAAAAAAAAAACTCACATTGAGAGAGCTAATTTCATTATGATGTGAATATTTCGGTGGAGAATACTAGAGCTGGTAAAATGGGTTGGTCCGATCGGCCACGCCGCAAAAGCCCACAAAAATGTAGAGTTCAGGCATATGTTTTAGAAGCCTAAATAACTCTCGGATTTTTTAGCCCAACCTGATAAAGCCCACTACCGGCAAAACGCCTGGTAGCCCGCAAAAATCCAGGCTACCGCAAAAAATCCGCTAAAAGGCAGGGTTCTGACACCTATTTTAGAATCCCATATAACTTTTGATTTTTTAGCCCAACCCGCTGTACACATTGAGTCGGACCGGGCCTGACCGCTAGATTTACAGCTCTAGAGGTTATCCGTGACTTAATCCAAATAATTAAGCACTTCATAAAATCAAATATAATATAATATTTGAATAAGTTAACTTGAAAATAATACTAAATACTATATTTAACATAATAAATAAAATATTAAAGTATAAGTTACAACGTAACCACAATATATGCACAAGCAAAATTATCTTGAATAAAAGTTTTAAATTTTATATTTAATATAATAAATAAAATATTAAAATATATGTTCAATATTAACAACTATATATAATATAATTAATTACTAACATTAAATATCTTTTATTTATTAATTTTAATATATTAAATATTATAATAAATATTCAATGCACTTTATCAAATATAAATTTTGGTTTTAATAACATCAACTATAATAAGAAAACAAAAAATAGAACATTTTTATAAAAAAAATTGTTTCATAAAAAACATAAAAGTGAAAAAAATACTTTCCTTTCTTATGAAAACTTTTAAATTTTTACATTTTATTATTAACCTTATATTTGTTGTTATCAAAATTAATATAATATACATTAAAAGATATGGTTGTTCCATCATAGCCTCCCCAGGTTGAGTTGTCATTTGTCGCAACTGGGATCATGACAGGATAATGAAAAATGGAATGAGAGCTATTGTCAATTTATTTGGTTTGAAAAATTTGGAAACACAAATAATTTAAATTAAAAACTTTAACAAGATATTTAGATTTGAGAGTTGATTATGTGCGCATTCAAAATGATTATTTCTAATTAATGGTGCAAAACATAACTTAAGAAATATTTTTTAAAAATGAGAAATTCAAGAAAGAAAAAATTTATTATTTTTTATGAAATGAAAAAAAAAATTAGATAAAAAAGGAAAGAGATGAAAATTTGTATTTTGACTTAGACGGAAAAATTCCATTACTACATATCCCCAAAGTGCATTTTAAAAAAACCACCTAATTTAACAAGGTGCTTGGGCTTTGCGCATTTGAAAATTTGGCCCTATAGTTTCCATTTGCTTTATAGTTGAGTAGAATTGATTTTAGAAATAAATGATTAAAATGAGTGATAAATATTTTACGAAACATGCTAGACAAAAGTGATTTAAAATCAATTTTGTAAAATCATGGCTTTACAAAGTAGAACACCAAACCAAACAGGCAGTATTAACCAGTTTCGGGCTCTACACACTTTCTCTGTTTTTCCCATTTAATTAACAAAGAAAATTACTTGAACCAGTTCTTCATGGGCTCTTTAGCCCAACACAATTTCTTTTAATGAAAAGGAAATGGGCTAATTGTTTTTGGGCTTTTATTCACTTCTTCCTTTTCTTTTCATTTGTATTCTTGTCCTTTATTTCAGCTTTATTGCACTTGTTTTTTTCCCACTGAGCAAGCGTATCTAGCCCCTAGATTATCTATCCTTTCGGATACTGCCTGTACGCTCAGTGCTTATTTGGGCCTTGGGCCTTTTTGTCTTTTCTCTCTGGCCTTGTGCCTTTAAAACAATGCCCTCGACCAAAAAAATTTTTAAATTTTTTAAAAATAATAAAAAATGGAATGATAATTAACAGTCAAAATTGAGAACTAAAATGATCAAAACACAAAAGCACAAAATGCATGATTCAAATAATAGTAACAATAAAATTTTTATATTTTTTTAATTTTGAAATGATAAACAATACAAGTAAAATTGAGTGTTGATAATTATGAATACAAACACTTCCTTTTCAGAAAAAATTAAACTTTTTTAAAAAGTGATATTTTAATATTTTTAATTACTCAGATAATTACTTAAATAATATTAACAATAGTTTTTACATTTATTTTTATTAGAATAGTACTTGTTCAATTAAATAAAACAAGAAAATTATTCAAGATGACACCAATAAATAAAACTTTGATTTTTGAAATCTTTAATAGATCACTTAAAGACATTTTTTTTATACAATGGAAGCAATGGTATTTGAATCTAAAATCTCACACAAACTAGTTTATTAATAATTTAAAACTAATTTGAAATAAATTTTTATAATTAATATATATATTTTTTTAAATGCCTGTGTATATATATTAAATAAAAAAATTCAATTATACAGTTACACTTAAATCCATACCCCAAATTATTGTTGCCTTGCTAATTTATTTATATCAATATATTATAAAACACAGTTGCAGTCAGGTCCTATTATGTGACGTATCACCCTCTCGTGATACCAGTTTCCCTCCAAAATAGTTTTATATGAAAGTAACCACTTATATGAAAGTAACCAATGAAAAAAATATGAATTAAATATATCATTAAATGTCCACCTATTTCAATTTGAATTTTGAAATTTAAAATTTCAAAACCTTTGATATCCAAATCTCGTGTTGCGTTAATAAAGGGACAATATTTATATTGATGAGGTAATAGTCCATTAATTAAATAAAAAAAATCAAGAAAGTTACTTTATATACTTTGTTTTTCTTTTAATTGTCAAAAACAGTCTTTGTTGGGTCTTTTTTTTTCTCAGGTGCTGATGACTACATTTCCGCCTTTATCTTTTTTTGTGTTTTGTTGGTTTGATTTTGTTTGCGGTTTTGGTGCTTAAAATTGCCAGTATTTTGGGTTTTTTTCTTCTTCTTCTTCTCTGTTTAGGGTTTTAATGGTTTTTTTTTCTCTCTTCAGTTCATGGATCAAAAGGAGTATGATGATAATGATGGACGCTGTCGAGGATTTGATGCGATTTTGGATCCAACACAGGTACTCCTTTCACTTTCAAAGTCAGTTGCTTTTTTTTTGTAGTTTATACAAAAATGATTGTTATTAAAATTCGGTAACAGGATAATTTGAAGGTTGGTGATATTTTTTTGGAAACTTGGCGTCATCAATTGACAGATGGTTCTGTTTGTTTCATTGATCCCAAACGGAATTCTTTTAACCTTACTCTTGCTGGATCAAGCAATGGTGCTATGTCTATTACTGGTCTTTCGAAAATCTTTCAATTCTATGGTCTTTTTATTTCGCACAGGGTGGAGTTAATTTTTAAAAGAGCTAAAACATTCCACATGAAAATTTTTAATAATTTGAAGTTTGAAATCGATTATCCTGATTTAATGAGGAGGCCAGTGGTTGTTATTGACTCTGATTCTGAAGAGGAGTCAAAGTACAATGGTTGGAACCTGACTCTCACAAGGGCTGCTGCAGATAAAAGCCTCCATTGGTGAGATTCTTTGGCTAAGTTGTTTTTGAAATATTAATCAGTTGAATTCTGATGTTGTGTTTGGTAATATCGATGCCTGCTTTTTATTTCCGTTTATCCCAGCTAGATTTGTAAATACTGTTATCTGTTTTGTTTATCCCAGCATAATGCTTTTATCTGTTTTGTTTTTCTTATTTTGATGTTTTGTTTAAGATGACTAATTTAGCTCAATGCAATGTTCATCTTTTGGTGTGGTTCTGTTTCAGCTCTTTCTTTTAATGTTGATGTAGTTGTTTTAATTGGTTGATCTGTTAATGATGAAAAAATTAGGCATGTATATTACATCTTTCAATTTTTAATGTTTTGTCAAATATATTAACAATAGAAATTATTTTTTCCAATGCCATTTTCTGGTCATGAATATTCATATGAAAGGTCATAATTCGTGTGTCCGGATTTAAACGTTATTAATTGCACGATTAGATGAACATATTTTGCAATCTTTCAAGTCTATCTGAAACAGATATTCAATAGTTGTATGACTCTTCGTTTTCTCTTTTCTTGGGAAAAAAATTGGCTGCTTATCTGTCAAGGTGTGTTGCACATTTTCCCACTGAGTGCTTTTTTTTAAATGTAGTTTGTCGGCCTTTGTCATTTAATTCACCTCTTTTCAAAAAAAAGAATTCAACTTCTCAGGTGTTAAAAAGATATTCTCATCACACCTTTTTAAATTGTCCTATCTTTTGGAATTATGTCTATTGTGTTCACTCCTGATGGATGGTACTCATTCTTCTGCAACAAGTTTTTACAAATGGTTTACTATGGAATATGTTCCTGACAAGGTAAATGTGCACTTACCAGTAAGAATACCTTTTATTATTTCCATCAGGAGTATAACTGTTTTTAATGAAAATTATAGGAATTTGGTGAACTTCCACTACTATTCTGTAGGGATCACTTTCATGATGTTGGAAAACATGTTCTGTTTCGGGACCCAGTATCAAATATGATACATGTTAAAGTTCACAAACATGATGAACTGATCTTTTTTGTCATGGTTGGAATTTGTTGAAAGATATATACAATTTGCATAATGGTGGTTGGTTGAAACTTTATTTTGTGGATGAAAATGAATTTTATATAAGGATTTATGATAGATACATGATTGAGATTGTATATCTTGAACCTTCTGCTGTATATCATCATGGAGTTCAAGATATTTCAGATAGTAGTCTTCATTCAACAAGTCAGAGTGCAGAATTTCATCAAATTATTGTTGATAAGGTTCTCTCAGATAAACAAACCTCTTCATACTCTATAGTAAGTGTCTCTTCCTTAATGAAGAAATTTATTTTTTATGAAAATGTGTATTAATTATTCATGTATTAACTTTGTATTTTTTTCTTTCATACACTCCCTGCTGTAATATGTCAAACAATTCCTTTTCGTCAACCAAGTATAATCCTAAGAGATGAATTTTTCAATGACTTTCAATGTCGCATTCGTTGGCCACTTAGAAGACGCAACGAAGGATATTTGACAAAGGGATGGAGAACTTTTTGTAGGGCTAGAGGGCTTCGCGGGGGTTGTTTGTTACGTTTCACTGTGAATCAGAATGAGAATGTATCTGTTATTCATGTTAAGATTCTGTCCAATTTTTAGGACTTGTCCAGAGGTTGCATTTAATTGTTAAGTTTTTATTTCAGGCTTTCATGTTACTTTGAGAAGTATCTCATGAATGAAGTTATTTGAATTAATGAATATATTTAATTTCTCTTTTTTCGTATTCTTAGTTGTTGTTTCATGATGAAAGTATAGTGTTTATAATATATTATTTCGTTAAATTTTTTGATGATGTTCTTATACTTCATTTACTTTAAAAGATTTCTTACTTTTTAAAATTCATTATGTACTATTATATAATGTAACCACCTAATTGATGTGTATGGCAAATGTGAATAAAATACAGAAGACAATTATTCGTAAATTTTTTTCACAAGGATGCAGCTTAACATTTACATTCTTCTAAATGACTAATAAAAAAAGTATTGTTTTGTAGGCTCATACATTTTAACAAACTTAAAATTGGCATTTCATCATTTAAATCTAATGTATTAAAATTTCTTTATGTATGTAAAATTAATAAATCAATTCATTCAAATTGATTTAACATTTTAAAGAATATTAATCGTCCTCATTAAATTTGAAGTTTTTCCATAATTCTACCGTTAATTGGCATATGAAAGGTCATGACTGTAAGCATATTTTAAAATAAAATATATTTTCCTGTTTTTTAATGATTAAACTTCTTTATTCAGATCATTGCCAAATACAATGTTTTTAGAATTATTGCAAAGGAGTTAATGACCATGCCTATTGTTTCATCATTCATTCAACTGTGTGTTAAATGTACTTCTTTACCACTTCTTTGTATACTGTTTGCAAGTATTTTTATTTTCATTTACATTTATAAAGTTTTTAAACAATTTTTAAATTACTGATTTGCATTTATCTTTTTTAATGCAGGAATTAAGTCAAAAGTTTCATGTTAGGAGCTGTTAAAGTTTTCTTTTATTACAATTATTATTTGTAACCATATTATAATTCATTTTTACTAATTCCAGTTCTTTAATACTCCTTCCGAACTTGAATATAAGCAAAAAAAACTCACATTTGGTAGACTAAAATATAAGCAAATCTTAACTATTTTTACTCTATTTAATGAGATAAACCCAAAATACCCTTTGATTTTACTTTCCAACCACTCTATTTAATGAGTCATGTGCCAATAGAAAGAGAGTATGTCCACTTGAAACAATTTTCAATGAAATTGAATGTAGGGTAATTTAGGCAATGCAAGTACTTTTTACAAGATACCAAGAAAATTTAATGAGTTTAACCAACTTTCTTAATAACTGTGAATTTAGTTATTTTTGCTTATATTCAAGTCCAGAGTAGTATTAATTTTTTAAATGCACGGGTACTACACTAGTTTTATCATTAAATATAACCAAAAAAATATTTTATCATTAACTGAACCCCCGAAATCCAAATAGAAGAGAAAAGTGGATAGATAAGGAAGGAAGATAGTAGAAGTGAGTGAAGCGAGCATCGTCCTTCTCCTTTCATGACACACTCTCTGTGACTGTGATGTGAAGAAATGGGTTTCACTTTCACATTCGCAGCGCTTCCAACTTGCTCACATCTCCCTAATCTCCAATCCTGCTCTCTATTTCCTGCATTCATATCAAAACCGTATCTCTCTTTTCGATCCAAGCGCATTCGAAAGCGTTCTTCAATTATTCGCGCTCAATCTGAAAATGGTGCTCTGCTTACTTCTGAGAAGCCCGACACTGGTTATGGAAGACAATACTTCCCCCTCGCTGCTGTTGTAGGCCAAGTATAATCTCTCTTCCTTTCTCTATTTATTTATCATTAGGTGCTTGTAATGTTTTCTTAGCTTATATCTATCAACTGTGTTTCTTTTAAGAAGTGCTTGCTTTTCTTCGTCAGTGTGGCATTGCCTTCTATGTATTATATTTGTTACGAAAAATCATGACGATAATTGAACTCGTGATTAATCTGTAAAAGAATAAAAAGGTATAAGGTAGCTTTTTCCATAGAGGAAACTGTAACGTGAGTGTGCAGGATTATTTATTAAATAATTTTTTAAAAAATGAAGTAGTTTGCATCGACATTTCATGATTTGTTTTTTATTATTTCAAGAAATAGAAGAGGAGAGAAAAATGGAGGTCAAATAAAACTGAATTATGTCATCTTTATCTTTGAAGTATTTTGAAAGACTTGGAGCTTTTTAACCAAATATGCGGATGCAAATCATTTTTCTTCTCTTGAAGGATGTGTTTTACCAATTCCAGCTGTTCTGCAGGATGCTATAAAAACTGCTCTGTTACTTGGTGCCATTGACCCTGGGATTGGAGGAATTGCCATATCAGGAAGGCGAGGAACTGCCAAAACCGTAATGGCACGTGGATTGCATGAAATACTGCCACCTATCGAAGTAGTAGTAGGTTCCATAGCCAATGCAGATCCGTCCTGCCCAGAAGAGTAAGGTCACTCGTTTCTTCCATTTATGAAGAAAAGTTTACCAGTTTTCAGAAGTGAAAAAAGCTTTACAACTTTAACATGCCAAGGCAAAACCAGATAACAAAAGGTGACATTGTTTTTTATGTCATAAAAGTAGATAAGAGGTTGAGGTTGAGGTTGAGGGAGAAACATGTTGACATTCTAGACTCACGGGTTGAATTTTTTCATACGGTTTCAATGGAACATGATTTGATCATTCATAATTGATGCTACTGTCTTGCTGTTAATTATCCTTACTTAATATCCACTTGCTAAATTTGTGTGTCATCTTTGAGATATTCCAACTCTGTAGTAGTTTTACCAAGAAAACCTCTGTGTAGTAGTTAGAAGTAGCAATAGTAAATCCCTGGAAGCTATTGCATTCCTCTGTATTTCTGGTGAAGAGTTATTTAATTGATTTTAGGTAACCCTGATTGACATTACGTCTTTCTAATTGGAATGAAGCAATTTTTGTTGATCCCCTTTTTTATTTTAACCTTGAGTCTTTGACTTAAAAACCATCTCGGTTTCTTCTTTCTCCTTTTTTCCTTTATTTAAATTTATAGATCAAGAGGTTAATATTTGTAGGTGGGAAGATGGTCTTTCCCAACGCCTGGAATATGATTCTGATGGAAATATTAAAACTCGTATTGTCAAATCTCCCTTTGTTCAGGTATGGTCAGAGAATAAGCTTATCATGTATATGATTGTCTTCTATCATCCAAGATTCATTTTTTGTTTACTATATGTGAAGAAATTCTTTTTCTATAAATGTATTGATTTGTGCTTCAGATTCCTCTTGGAGTCACGGAGGACAGACTCATTGGATCAGTTGATGTTGAGGAGTCTGTGAAAACAGGCACAACTGTTTTCCAGCCTGGCCTACTTGCAGAAGCGCATAGAGGTGTTTTATATGTTGATGAAATTAATCTTCTGGATGAGGGTATTAGTAATTTGCTCCTTAATGTACTGACTGAAGGAGTAAATACTGTTGAAAGAGAGGGAATCAGCTTCAGGCACCCTTGCAGGCCCCTTCTGATTGCTACCTATAACCCTGATGAGGGTTCTGTTCGTGAACATCTGTTAGATCGTGTTGCAATTAATTTGAGGTAAAGCTGTAATTGACATTTTTACCCCTTCAGGTTTCTTATTTATTTCCCTTCATTTACAAGGGAGGTCCTAGACCTAGTGGGGATGGGGAGAGTAGGCCAAAGTTTTTCCTGAATTAGGAAAATTCTTTGCCATGTCAAATGCTATATAAGCAATGTTCATAGTTTGATTAAAAATAAAAATAAAAAAGTCATGAACCTATCATTCTATTACCATCTATACAACAGATGGTATCTAAAAACACTGAAACTGTCCTCAAGTGATGGAATTCTTTGACTATTTCCCTGCCTCCATTTCCCGCCCTCTCTTTGCTCCTTTCTGTTTCATAATATTTTTCTTCATTTCTTTCTTTCTTTTCTAGCAACAGATAATTCTTTGACATTTTTAGTAAAATCTTGAACACCTATCATTTGGCATCTGACATGATAAAAAAGACCCATTGAAAAGCTTTGTAAATCATCATATTTTATTAAAATAAAAAAAATGAAAGAATAGGTTAATAAACCTGACCTAATATTTAGTTAATGAAGTGAGTTATCAAAATTTGATCATCTCTCTTATTTCTAACTATGCACCGCTCTGCAGCGCAGATCTTCCAATGAGTTTTGAAAGCCGTGTTGCTGCTGTTGGAATTGCTACAGAATTTCAGGAAAACAGTAGTGAAGTATTTAAAATGGTTGAAGAGGAAACAGACAATGCAAAAACTCAGGTATGTCTAGGAGAAAAATAATAGGAATTGGATTAAAAAAAATGAAGAACAGATAGAAAAGAATAGGATTTTCACTGAATATCACTTCCTCCCACAGTCTGAATCAGGATGATTGCATGGGAAGATGGACAAACACGAGTTATAGATAGGTATCTCTCACAACCCCTGGAAATCCAAGAGTTGGTCTCTCCCTCTGAACCTCTACACCAAATCCAAGCTGATCTCTATTATATCCCTTCTACTATTTATATGCTGCTATTTCTCTCTCTCTCTCCTAATTCAGTTAGGATCTCAAACTGACTTTCAATACAGTTGTCAATAATTTGAACTGGCCCTGGTTTGTTTACAATAGAAACTGACCCAAGTTCTATTCCCCTGAGCTCACCCTTATTCCTCCTAACATGTACCTTTTTAATTTGGGTTCTGCTAACATGAAAATGAAGAGAGTTAAAAAGAGTAGCCTTTAGGATAACCTATTAACTTAGGAACAAAATTACAGAAAGACTAAAAAGTTCTGTGTGTTCTAAAAACTACTGTATAGCATGAATTGATTGAGAGTTAAGATAAATGGCAAGGACCTACAGGATTTTTTTTCCCCAAAATCTTGGTTTTTAGTTCAAGCCCCCGAGTTAACAGTGCAGGTTGAGTCCCATAGCTGATATTTAGTACACCTTATGACCAAATTACCGACTTTACAATTTTATTGGCCTGGTGCTTCTTCTGTTTGAATTCCTTTGGTCTGTTTTATTTTTCTTCTTTTGTTATATTCTTAATGGAACTTCTGAGTTGAAACCGTTTTCCATTATAGCTTTGCTCAGTAGATTGACAATGACAGTGCGATAACTTAATATTTATGTAATGCAGATCATCTTGGCTAGAGAGTATCTAAAGGATGTTTCTATTAGCAGAGAACAATTAAAATATCTAGTTATTGAAGCTTTGCGTGGTGGTTGCCAGGTAAATTCTCTGTAATATGAAGTTTCAAACCAATCAAGTGAATGAGACAAGCAAACATTGGCTCAATCATCTACATCTCTAGCATTGTTATCTTTATTTTCAACTATATGTGTGTGTGTTCTTGTAAAACATGATTTTGTTCATAATTGTCTCGTCTACTAACTTTCAAGGTTTTACTAACTGTTTTTAGGAGATTCTGTACAATGTAAATTTTGGAAACATGAGAAATATTTTCATATTCTTGAGGCCAAAGAAGGATTATTGTTTTCAAGTATGCAATCTGGGTTCCTTTCCTCTCCCCTCTGCCCTCTCTTTATTAGTTCTGATATCTGAGTTGACCTTATTAAATGACACGTCTTTATCATGCCATAACAAGCGTCTTCTTTCTCTCAAATTGTTATATTTCTTTGGCATTAATTCATGAGTATATTTGACATCATGATGTTCATGCTAATCTTAGGCATGTGAGTTATACATGTTGGAGGGAAGAGTGAGAGAGGAAAAATTAGGCAATACAAATTATAAAAGAGATAGAAGTTATTTAACTTTTGCTTCAATGTATAATTTCAAATTTAACTAGATTTTACCATGGGAGGGTTAAAACAAATGTTTGAAACGTGACATGATATTTTGTCATTCTATGATTATTCACTTCAAGAGAAAAAAATCAACAATTGATTTATCACAGTAGTTTGTAGACCAAGCTAGTTTGAAAACCCTTGTCATGTGTATTGATACTTTTGCATACTTGTTATGAACTACAGGGACACAGAGCTGAGCTATATGCTGCCCGTGTTGCAAAGTGCTTAGCTGCTCTGGAGGGACGTGAAAAGGTTTATGTGGATGACCTAAAAAAAGCTGTAAGATTTCTTTGAAAATTAAATGCAAGATTTTGGTACATCAATTGTTTGAACTAATGGATGTTTCGCCTGTACCTTTCCTTTTTGTGCGAGTATTGGTACCCTTTAATGATTAGTGCCACTGGCCAATATGTAGCGATTTGTCCCACACACTTAAAAAATAATATTCAGATGTATTTTTAATTTATGTTTCAATTAAGTGGGAAATGTGGCTATATATTTGCCACAAATTGTTAAGAATATCAATACCCTCATAAATATCCTTTATAAATCCAAAAGGTACATAGTTTAACTTTGCTATTAAGAGCTAACATTTTCAAAACTATATGTTGATACTTTGGTACAGGTTGAGCAGATTGCTAGCATTACTAAGGATCTGATTAAATTTAATTTTATTACCCTGGGTTTTCTGTTTTCAAACTCAATGTATTATGTTTCTATAAAGTGAAAACGTGATAGGAAAAAAGTTTTAAAAGAACTTTATCTGAGCTGAGCTGAAATTACTAGCTACTCTAAAATTATCGGCTCTACCAATAATAGGATCTTTGATTAATAGGTCAACAATTTGGTCCATACTATCTCCATTATAATAAATTTAAATTTCAGTGTAAGATAGTGATGGTCTATGTTGTATCTTAGAGATGGAATGGTTCTCCTTCCATCTTTCGATTAGTTTAAGATTTTAAGGATGGCTTGCTAATCAGAGTATGGTGAATATCATGATAACATTCTCTGGTATGCTGCAACATTCACAAGAATTGACTGCAGTGCTCGGTGAGCTGTGGACAAGTCACTACTAAGTCCATGAAAAGACTTGAGGACTGTAAAGTAAACAGTCTGACACGTACCTCAAGGAATGGACAAAGTCCACATGACTCTTAAGCCTTTTGACAGGCTTCATTCATGGCTTTCCCTTTCAATGTTCATTGGCTACCCCAAGCCTGAAAAAAGATCATACAAAAATATTACTGTTGGGGTGTAATCTGACTTTTGTTCTGTCAATTATTTGGTATGAAAAACAGGAAAGGAAAAAGAAATTATTTGGTACCGGTTAGCACTCAGCACCATTCTCAGTAGTTGTGATTTGTAATCCCTTTTTGATCTTTTTTTTTCTCTGGGATGGGATTAACTGGTTACGTTTAAGTTAGTATTGGTAAGTGGGACTGGATCACTGGAGTACCAAGTTAGCTGTGCAATGATACAGAGAGGAAGGGAAATCAGGAGATGAAATCGATGGAAAACAAATTCATCTCTATTGCATCTTTATGTGGCTCTAGATCTTGCGTACAATTTCACCAAAATGGTGTGATCTACCAAATCAAACTGATATTGTCTGCAATACTCCATGATGGGGATGAAGGAAAGCAAATCAATCTTGTCTGACATAATTCCAAGAATTTTTCTTTATTTTAGAAGGAGATGTGAATTATTTTTTATCCTTGTTTTAGATCCAAGCTCTAATGTTCTGTCTCTTTGTGCATGTGAGTGAGAGGGGGAGAGAGAGTGTATACTAACAAATTTTTATAAGTAAAATTAGCAAAAACCCAGCCCAATAACACTCAATACATACTTCTTATTATTACTTTCTGAAATTAAAGAAACTATCTGATAAATGATTTGTCATATATTTTGTAATACAGGTAGAATTGGTCATCCTCCCCCGGTCAATCATTACTGAGAACCCACCAGAGCAACAAAATCAGCCGCCTCCACCTCCACCTCCTCCACAAAACCAAGAATCTGGTGAAGAACAGAATGAAGAGGAAGAACAAGAGGTAGAGTGAAATCATCTTTCAAATGAAAACAAAATTATCAGGACACTCCCTTTTTGGAAGTAATAAATTTTGATCTATTTACCGGAGAATATTAGCCATGCCAAGACCAGTGGTTTTCCTTTCTTTTAAAATGAATGTTTGTATATGGACTTATATGTTTAATATTTTGTTACTGAGGAAATGATTGGAATTTTCAGTAATGTTTTTAAGTTTTAACATCCACTTTGCTGTACCTATAAAATTTTGAACGTCTTTTTAACCAGGATGACAAGGATGAAGAGAATGAGCAACAGCAAGAACAATTACCTGAAGAGTTTATCTTTGATGCTGAAGGGGGTTTCGTGGATGAAAAACTCCTCTTCTTTGCCCAACAAGCACAGAGACGCCGTGGGAGGGCTGGAAGGGCAAAAAATGTAATATTTTCAGAGGACAGAGGCCGATACATCAAACCAATGCTTCCAAAGGTACTCCTCGCTCCATTTGTTTGTCCTGCAACTGAAAGAGATAATATAAAAAATCTATCTAGCTGGTTTGCTGTTTCTGACTTTTCCTTAGAATTTTGATGAATGCCGCTCAGTTATATAATTGAATGACTTGATTAGTTTGTATCCACTTGCACTTATATCACTGTATTCTAATTTAACTACTTTTGTAATGCCCATTGACTACTTATCTTTGATCATCAAGATTACTTCATTTTCGTTACAAGTTCATATTGTAACTGTTCTTTTTCAACCAATGTCGTTTCTGTTTGCAGGGCCCTGTAAAGAGATTAGCAGTTGATGCAACCCTTAGAGCTGCTGCACCTTATCAAAAGTTGCGAAGGGCAAAAGACTCTGAAAACCATAGAAAAGTATTTGTTGAAAAAACTGACATGAGGGCAAAGAGAATGGCACGTAAAGCAGGAGCATTGGTACATATGTTCTCTCACTTCAGAACTTGCATTTACAGTAATTATTTAACATAAAAATATGAAGATTTATTTTAATATATTATGTTAGTCTTACCTGATCTTCCTCCTTGTTTCTTCTAAAATATTCTCAACTTTCCTTAACACCCTCTTATTCTTCTCTTATTATCCCTGTCCTCAACACTTATATTTTTTAAAATAGTTCCATAAATGTTACTCTGTGCTTATGTCTAGTTAACAATTTTTACATCAAACTGAAAAGATATTGCTGACATTGATGTTATGCAAAGCCTTACAAACTGAACTGTCTTACTGTCAATATGATTATTAGTAATTAATCCATTCTGATTTTCTTAAAGAATTTAATGTTAATACTTTTGCATCAGTATTCTGCCTGAGTAATTAATTTTGTATAAACAAATTTATTTGACTAGGCTGGTATGGAATATAATTTAAATCTCAAAGGTAGTCTAATGTGAAGTTTTCTATGAAGGTGCTTATTAAAGAAATATTGAACTTTTTTCGTCGGAAGCTTTTATATAATGTTTTTCTTAAAGAAAAGAATCTTAATGGTTGCAGGTGATATTTGTGGTTGATGCAAGTGGAAGCATGGCATTGAACAGAATGCAAAATGCAAAAGGCGCGGCACTTAAGCTTCTGGCAGAAAGTTATACAAGCAGGGATCAGGTGAGTAGGTCACTTATTTTTTAACATTTAATTGGAATTTCTTTATAATTTGAATGGTGAATGAAAACAAGGCAAATAACGTGTGCCAATCCACCCGGTAGGTTTTCATATAGGAATTCTTAGACAGAATATATACTTTGAAATATGAGACTTGTCATAATTCAAATACAGCATATATAATATACCCACCTAATGGGAAGAATTGGTTCGACTTTATCACTTTAAGAATGAGAACTTTGTAAATATAACTATAACTATTCTTAACTTCCTTGGGTGTGCAATATGGGTTTGTTAGTTGTTATTTTCATGGTTAGCCTGTGAGTAGCTGTTACAGATACAACCATGATATGTATATTGGTACCATTGCAAATCCTTGAACCAGAATCACTGTTTTAGAATGGAACAGTAAAATTTGATTTGCTTATATAATTCAAAATAAGAGCTAAACTGATGCTGCACTAAACAGTGATTCATTTTTATGATACTATCTCAATAATCTTGTTACTAATAATTCCTGCTCTTGTTAAATAGGTATCTATAATTCCATTCCGTGGGGATTCAGCTGAAGTTCTCCTGCCACCTTCTAGATCAATTGCAATGGCAAGGAAACGTCTTGAAAGGCTTCCATGTGGAGGAGGGTCCCCTCTTGCTCATGGTCTTACCACGGTATGCAGACCTTGCACATCTCATGCTTAGTGTATATTTAAAGTTTGAAACAAACAGAAGTTTTACTGTGATCAAATTTAAAAGATCATGAACTAGTATATATTTACATTACTCTGAACCTGTTTTTAATTGTTTAAATGATTTCCCACTAGTGACATTTTTAAGGAAAATACATTACCTATACACAAATGAGTGAATGACAATGGCCATAGACTCAAAGCGGGAAAGATGGAGAATCAGTTTTGATCTTTGGTGATGTAGTATTTTCTGATTAGGAATTGTTATATAATTTCAATATTTCATATAAATTCCTCTTATTACTAGTTGTCTTTCGTGTGTTAGATATGGATGTTTGTCCCTAAATGATTTCTGGATATCAATTTTTAATTGGTTTAGCTAAATCTTCTTAAGCTTATTATTCTTCTTAATGAAAATTTAGGCTGTTAGGGTTGGATTAAATGCAGAGAAAAGTGGAGATGTTGGACGTGTAATGATTGTTGCAATAACTGATGGCCGAGCCAATATATCATTGAAAAGATCAACTGACCCTGAAGCTGCTGCCACTGCTGATGCCCCAAAACCTTCAGCACAAGATTTGAAGGTAAAATTGAAGCTTTGTAAATTATACACGGACTTCCAAATGAGATGAATCATCTTGTTAGTAACCAGAGAAATGAGATTCTATGCCTTGTCATTTTATGAATGGTGAGGGGCCACTTTGGGGGAATACATGGGGGTTAGCATGGTGATTGGTAGGGGACATGGTTTGAACTTGCATCCTCATCAAAACCAGTATCTTGTGAATGGTTGGGAGCTATTTTGTTTTCATGATCTTTTGAGATATGTATAAATTCGCAGGATTTACATATTACATGTTCAGTTCCAACTTGTTTCAGTCTGAACTAACTGACTAACCTTTAACTTTCTTTTAATAAAGGATGAAATTCTTGAGGTGGCTGGGAAGATATATAAGGCAGGAATGTCCCTCCTTGTCATCGACACTGAAAATAAGTTTGTTTCAACGGGTTTCGCCAAGGAGATTGCCAGAGTTGCCCAAGGTTTGTGTACTACAATTTTATTGAATCAACGTATGTAGTTCTAAAATTGAAAATTTTATTATTCATAAAATAAATTTACACTGCAGGGAAGTATTATTATTTGCCAAATGCTTCAGATGCTGTTATCTCATCGGCAACAAAAGAAGCCTTATCAGCTTTGAAGAATTCATGAAACCATTAGAATTAAGCGACCAAGCTCTATTTTCCCCCGTTACACGTAATGTTAATGTAAATCATGCAACTATGTCTGATGGGAAGAAAGCATATTCTAATAGCAAGTTCCATACTTCCATCATTTCATTTTATAATCAGTTTTTTTTTTCTTTGTAGTTTCCCAAGAAATGTTACTAGATTTCTATTTTCTCATGCGCGTACACACCTCAAACGTTCTTCTACTAGTCACGCGTAGGGTAGTAACTGGATCCATTCATTTCCAGAGTAAACTAACAAATCAATCCCTGATTTTATGGGGACCATGCAGTTTCGTACTTTTCTAAAATAGCACTTTAGTCCATACTTTATTAAAAAACATGCACTTTAGTCCTTATTTTATTAAAAAGTATACACTTTAGTCCTTCACTTTATTGAAAAACATGCACTTTATACATGTTTTAACAAAGAGACTAAAGTGCTATTTTAGAAAAATCAGGGACGAAATTGCATGGTCCCCATAGAGTTAGGGACTGATTTGTTAGTTTACTCATTTATTCCATACACATCTAAATTCGAACTAATTTAGCTAACAATATTAAAATTATTATATATTCTATTAGATTTGTTTTAGTTATTGGATACTTGATTAACATATATTTGTTGATATGTTTTGGCTCTTGATAATGAAACATATTTAGTGCGAGTTTGGGTAGTGGTTCCATATGTGGATAATGTAAGCAACAATGTGTTCTTCTTGAAAACAAGTCTTGGGATGTGGTATTTTCACATCCCACCGCTTACTCAAACACACGTTTGGTTTACACAAAATTATGTTTCGGAATAGTGTTGTCTCAGATCCACGTTTGAAACATGGTTTGCGTGTAAACTAAATACGCTATTAGATGTTTGGATAAAAGTTACTTACTTTTTGCAAATTTCAATGCAAATTTTCTTAAAGCAATAATTAGTTGTTTTTTAAAAAACGCAAGTTTGAGGATGAAATGCCCACCCAAACATGCTATTAGGCACATGAGTAGAGTTGTATCTAATTGATAAAATCCAAATATATATTTTTACACGTAATTTTTTTATTTTATTATATTAATTCTATCCTTTTTCCATAGAAACACTTAGTACTTAGAAGGCACAATGGATCCCAATTAAGTTGAGTTAAGTTGAATGGACTAAACTAAGGATTAAATTCTCCCCGCTTTTATTTTTTTCTTTAATAATATTTAAACTCTTAATTTTTCTTGATTAATTTTTCAATCAACTGACTTTTATTAACATAATTTTTCATGCTGAATTTATTGCATTTCTCATTTAAACTTTCTTCTAATTAATCAATATATCAATCATCCCTAAACGGATTTAACCTTAAATTTTAAGTATATATATGCTTAGATTTAAATTTAGGATGTCATTTAAAACTATCCTAACCTCTTATCAACAGGCTAATCCTAGTGGGTACAACATATTGAATTTATTAATTATCATTATTCATTTAGTATATTCTTTTATAATTTAATCATAAATCAAATCTTGAAATAATTTTAGAGTTTAGTTAGTATATACATTCAGTATGAAAAATCTAATATTATCATTCAATGATGTGTTATCATATTATACCACTGTTGTGGCCTTTTTTCTCTCTCCGCCCTGTGAGATGTTTCTCTCCGGTAGTTTCATCATTGTGAGAAGATTCTTTCTTTGGTTACTTGCTAGCATGGATCGGTTGTCAATAGTGGAGGAGGATGAGGAGTTGGAGGTGCAAGTTGGTGACTGTAATGAAGGAGGTCCATGGTCTTTTGATGGGAATATGTTAATTCTTGGTGCCATGAAAGAAGGAGAAATTCCTCCTGCTGTTTGAAGTGCCGTTCTGGGTTCAGGTGCATAACGTCCTAGTAGGGTTCATGTCTCTGGCGGTTGGCAAACATCTTGCTAATGGAATAGGGGAATTCTTGGAATATGATGAGAAGAACAACTCTAAATTTTGGCGGGCATTCATGCGTATTCGAGTTTTGATGGATGTTCGCAAACCGTTGAAGAAGACCCGGAAAATCAAGAAGCCTGGCGGGGAAGCAAAAGAGGTGCAGTTCAAGTATGAGAGGCTTGGATCATTCTGCTACATTTGTGGTATCATGGGGCACGTGGAAAATTTCTGCGAATTGCTGTTTACAATGGACAATGATGATGGCCAAAGAAACTGGGGACCGAAATTGAGAGCAGATCCTAGAAGGCAGCCATCTGGAGGTGGCGGGCGGTGGCTGAGAGAGGAGGGCCAACAAACATGGGTTGCACCAAATCAGGGAGGGATAGGAAATCAAGGGGAAGTTTTGTCAAATCGGGAAGGAAACGACTCGGAGAAAAATCAGCAAAGTCAAACCAATTTGGCATCAATGCTAAAAAATCCTCTCCTTCTCAATAAAAATGATTGTATGACAATCATTTCGGAGCCAATTAATGCAAATAAAGTGTCTGACGGGACGGGGGACAAGGAGGAAATGGTGGGCGTCATTGAGTGTGACAAGAAGCGTCGTAGGAATGATTGCATGATGATTGACGGGGCACCACAAAGCATTGAAGGGGGTGCACCAAGTAACCAGGTGACAAGCATGGATATCAATGAGAAAGAGCATTTTTTAGCGGTGGGCCTTGGCGAAGAGGCCTGCCAAGGATCATGAGTCTATTGAGCTGGAACTGCCGGGGCCTAGGCAACCCTAGAGCAGTTCCAATATTACGGGACCTCATTCGGTCGCACCATCCGGATGTGATGTTCCTTTGCGAGACGTTGGTGCATGCAAACAAGATTGAAGAATTGAGAATAAAGTTGGGTTTCGATGCTTCATTTTCGGTTGATAGGTTGGGGAGAAGTGGGGGCCTTGCCTTATTATGGAAGCATCCGTTTGAGTGCAACCTTATCAACTACTCCCAGAATTTTATAAATATGGAGGTGGTGCATCATGGTGTTGATAAATGGAGATTTACTGGCTTCTATGGGTTTCCTGAGAAACATCATAGGAAAGAGTCGTGGGAAATGTTAAAAGTCTTAGCAGCAGATGTGAGCATTCCGTGGTGCGTGATGGGAGACTTTAACGATCTGACAACTCAATCAGAGAAGCTTGGAGGTGCGAACCATCCTGAGTGGTTATTGCAGGGGTTCAGGGAGGCTATTCTTCATTGCCAGGTGATTGACCTCCCTTTGGAAGGGTACCAGTACACTTGGAGTAGGGGTAAAGGCACTCCTAGTGCCGTGGAGGAGAGGCTGGATAGAAGTATGGTTACCCAGGGGTGGTTGGACATTTACCCCCATAGCAGATTGCGGAATGCAATTGCTTGCAAGTCAGATCATTCCCCTATAATTTTGTGTTTATCCCATCATAACAATAAACATTTTTTGGGCAATTTCAAATTTGAAAATGCTTGGTTGCATGAGCCAGATTTGGCTGATATTGTCCAAGCGGGTTGGAACAAAGAGGACCAGGTAGATGTCATGAAGCGCATTGCTAGCTGTACATAAGACATGAACCTTTTGGGGAGAAAATTAAGATCCAAATATAGGGTAGCCATATCAGATTGCAAGCAAAGGATGGAAGAGCTTCGTGGGTGCCATGATACCGACTCTATCCAGCGTTACAATATGTTGCATGATAAGATGAATTGTCTTATTATGCAAGAGGAAGCTTTCTGGAAGCAAAGGGCGAAGGTGTTTTGGCTGCGTGAAGGTGATGGCAATACCCGATTTTTCCATGCAGGTGGCTTTCGAAATCATTCACCACATGAGAGGTAAGGTTAGGGGGAAGGTTGGGGAAGTCGCTCTGAAAATCGATATCAGCAAGGCATACGATCGCATGGATTGGAATTACTTGTCACAAATCATGCTTAAATTTGGTTTTGATGCGAAGTGGGTGCACTGGATGTTAATGTGTATGGGCTCGGTGCAATTCTTGGTTATGGTGAACGGTGAGGGAGTTGGCCCTATTCTTCCTAGGCGTGGCTTGAGGCAAGGTGACCCGCTGTCACCCTACCTTTTCATCATAGGAGCAGAAGGTTTTACTAGTCTCATGCACAGAGCCATGGCTCGAGGGGACATTCATGGTGTTAAAATTTGTAGAGGAGCTCCAATTGTCTCTCACCTGCTGTTCGCGGATGATTGCTTTCTTTTCTTCCGGGCCAATGATAAGGAGGGTCTATCAATGAAGAATCTCCTCCAAACCTACGAGAAGGCAACCGGGCAGGCAATTAATTTACAAAAATCAGAAATTTTCTTCAGTTCCAATACTCCTCATTCAGTTCGGACCACATTAACAAGTTCGGAAGGGGAAAGTATTTGGGTCTTCCGTCTCTAGTTGGAAGAAACAAAAAGCAAATCTTTGGCTACCTCAAGGAGAGAACGTGGAGGAGAATTCAGTCTTGGTCTGGTAAACATCTTTCAAAAGCGGGGAGGGAGGTTTTGGTTAAGGCAGTAGCCCAATCTATTCCTACTTACTGCATGAGCGTTTTCCTGATCCCTACATCTCTTGGTGAGGAGCTTCAAAGAATGATAAACTCTTTCTGGTGGGGTCTAATAGGGGCAGGGGAATTCACTGGCTCAGCTGGGACAGTTGGCAATCTGGAAGGAGTTTGGAGGTTTGGGATTTCGAAACTTTTATGCTTTTAATTTGGCAATGCTAGGGAAGCAAGGTTGGAACCTTTCTACTAACCATGATGCTATAGTTTATCAAGTTTTCAAAGCTAAATACTTTCCTCATGAGGAGTTCCTAGGGCCCGGTTGGGCCATAATCCTAGCTTTATTTGGCGTAGCATTCACGCTTCACAGGCTGTGCTCAAAGAAGGAGCAAGATGGAAGATTGGCAATGGTAGGAGAATTAAAGCGTTCAAGGACCCGTGGCTGAAATCTATTATGCAGTCTCATGTCAGTAGCACTTGCCCTCGGGGTGGAGAGGAGTTAACTGTTGCGGATTTCATTGATGCTAGTAGAGGTCATTGGAAAGTTGATATGATCAGATCATTTTTCTCTGCTGCGGATGTGAACAGAATCCTCTCAATTCACTTGTCCAGATTGGATAGGGAAGATTCTTTGATTTGGAAATTGAGTAAGGATGGCAGGTATTCTGTTAAAGTCCTGTACCACCATGGCTCCCCCCACCTCGGGAAGCAGAGGCACTTGGTTTGCTTGATGCTCTTTCCTGGCTTGGTGAGCTTAGGGTGCTAGAAGTAGATGTAGAGCTTGACTGTAAAGAGGTGGTGGATGCTCTCCATGGGGGGCGGGGAGCCTAAATGAATTTGGTGATATCTTGAACACGTGCAGAGGGGAGTTAGATGCTTTACAAAACTTAAGGGTTAGTTTTATCAGGAGACAAGCTAATTATGCAGCTCATATATTGGCTAGGGCGGCAAAATTTTATGCTTGTATCCATGAGTTTGATCATATGCCTCCTTGTATTTCCGAAATTATTAGCAATGAATTGAAATAAGTTTGTTGTTTTCAAAAAAAAAAAGATGTGTTATCATATTATTTATTAATTTTAATAACACATGGGGTGACATACTCATTGGATAATAGTTTACTTTTTTTTTATATCAATCGTGTATAAACATTAAATCTTAATTTCAATGAATAATGTAACCAAAAAATCAATGAATAAGAATCAATGTTTATTAATAGGATATCTATTTATGGATCATATTTAGAATAATTATAAATTCTCTTAATAATTACTAAAGAAAATTTTTTTATTACTTTTCATATTTTAACAATATTAAGTATATTTATTATAATATAATTTGAGATTAATTTAAAAAATAAGAGATATAACAAATTAATAACTTTAGAGATTATGAGTGTGTTTGGCTTGCCATTTCAGTTAGCTGAAAGTTGAAAATAATAGTTGAAATCATTTTAGCAGTGTTTGGGAACATAGCTTTTTTGGGTAGCTACAAGTTTTTTCTTAAAAAACTACTTGGGGTAGATTTTTTAAAAAAAAAAACTCTATTTTTCAGCTACTAGCTGAAAATTAATTACAAGTTTAACCCTCAACCACCGCTCACTTATCATTATTTAATAATTAATGTTGTCCTTAAATATCATTTTACCATTTTCAGCTAGTTTTATCAAACACATTCAATAGTTTTTCCTGCTTTCAGCTAGCTTTAAATTTTCAGCGAGCTTTTCAGCTTTTAACTAACTTTAAGTTTTCAGCTAGCTTTTCAGCTAGTTTTACCAAATACACTCTATGTTTAGATTTTTTTTGTAAGCAAAAGAGAATTATAATTAATTTGTTGCTATACTAAATTGCGAAATGCAATTTTTGTTGCTATACTAAATCAATCAAATATGGCAAAACATTAAAGTTTTTTAATTAATTTGAAATGTATTAAATAATATCCATATCGAATTATTGCTATAATTATAAAATATTAAAATCATTAAACATAATCAGTTAATTATTTTCATAATTATTTTTAGAATTCAATAATTCCAAATTAAATAGTGGTATAAATCAGTAATAACACAAATATATAGCAATATCTTTTCACCAATCCATATTTGGAAAAACAACAGAGAGAATCAATCAATATAAAATCTCTAATTTGGTACTAGTATATTAGACAAATACGTGTAAAAAAATCCCGTGTGATAATTAAATTCCAAACCCTAAGGTGTAGTACTAGCCGTTGTGGGTTTGTCGGTCTCGCCCCCCCTATAACGTTCAAATTATTTGAATAAATAACCATCCCATTCGATATTCTCCTTCCAATCTCTCAAATCGATCGATACATTCTTTACATCAAAGAAACAAAGATTAAGCAAAAGCAATCGCTATCTCTCTGTTTCTCTGTCTCTGTTTCTCACTCTGTTCTCATCTGATCTGTTCTGTATTATGGCTGCTACTATGAATGAAGCTGCTCAAGACAACGTTGCTCCCTCAAAGCAGCCTCTCCCTCCGCCAAAGATTGTTGACACTCAATCTGTTTTCAGAAGGTGCTTCCTTTCCCATTCCCTTTTTACTTTTTCTTTGGGTTTCTTCTCTGTTTTTTCGATTGGAGTGGTTCCTCATCTTTTTCTACAAGAAAAACAAAGCAAATCCTTTGGATGCGTTTTTTGAGCTTTCTTGAATGGAGTTTTGCTTATTAGATTACACTTTCTTGCATTTAATTTTTCTTTAAAGATTGTTTAGGGTTTAGGGTTTGGGCGTTTGTTTCTTTCTCCTAACCTAACTCCTTTCTTGTTTTGTTTTTGTGGCTCTTTCTGTGTCTCTATTGAACAGGTTGCAGTCTGAATTGATGGCTTTGATGGTAAGAAGAATCTTCTCACCCACTATCTACCTTACCCTTGAGGCAGTTCTTTTAGTTTTCTATGTATGGATCATTTGGGAAAATATATTCATATGAAATTTATAATCTTGCTCTCCAGATGAGTGGTGATTCTGGTATATCAGCCTTTCCTGAAGAGGACAACATATTGTGCTGGAAAGGAACTATAACAGGAAGCAAAGACACCGTGTTCGAGGGAACAGAATACAAGTTATCCCTTTCCTTTCCCAATGATTACCCTTTTAAGCCTCCAAAGGTCAAGTTTGAAACAACATGCTTCCACCCCAATGTAGATGTGCATGGCAATATATGCTTGGACATTCTTCAGGTAATGCTATGTGACGTGTTTTGTTGTGTCATTTTCAATAGAAAATAGGTTCATCCCATGTTCCATTGCATGTTGATGTTCTCTTTGTTTTATAGGATAAATGGTCATCTGCTTATGATGTCAGAACGATTCTGCTATCAATCCAAAGCCTGCTAGGAGGTAACCTTGAAAGCTAGCAAATATATTTAACACACTTTTCATTTGATATATATATTATCAGTATTGTTTTTTAATTCTTGTTTACTTTTTGCATAATTTAGAGCCAAACATTAGCTCACCGCTAAATCCACACGCCGCACAGCTTTGGAGCAATCAAGAAGGTAACTAAAATTCTTGATTCTCAGCAGAGGACTTGTAATTTTATCAGAAAAGTAATGTGATTTTTGCTGTGTTCTACAGAATACAGAAAGATGGTGGAGAAACACTACAAAAGTTGTAGTGCTTGATGAGATCCTTAGCTTGGTTTAAGAAGGTCCTTCTCTGTCTGCTTTGGAGGAAGAGAAAGGATGAAATTTTCAAGTTTCAGATGAGGATATTCTCAATTTCTTTCTACACATTGTTTTCCCTACCCTACCTTGTATAAGCTCTGCTAGATTCAACAATTGAGTTGGTTTTCTTGATTACTATGGATACTAATGCAGAATAGATATAGGCATTTTCTATTATCTTTAAATTTAATGATAATTATGTTGATTACAGCATTTATTTTATTATCTTATTTAGGATATTAATTTTTTTTTTTTTAACTTTGATAGGATAAATTCAGTTCTTAAAATTAAATTTTATTAAGTTTTGAAAGAGTAAAACCATCACTTTAGTCCTTGATTTTTTCAGAGTCAGACACTTTCCCTGACTTATGGAAATACACAATTTAGTTTCAACATCCATCAGTTTAGTCCCAAAGGCCATACGCCGTTAATGGAGCAATGACATGTCACGTTAAGTGACATGTAAGACTCCAGCTTGGCATAAAACTACGTCGTTTCGTGTAGGATCAATGGTCAACATTCCAATTGATGAACCCAGACACATTTAGCCCCTGTTTGGTGCCTATAGAAATGGGGGGAAATGGAGGTGGATGGGTTGAAGTGGGTAGAAATGCACCTCCTAGCCCTGTTTGGTGAGCCTGTGGAAATGGAGAGAAATAGCAAAAACTGGTGGGCCCTATACAAAAAACATTTCTCTCCTCTTTGTTAGAGAAAAGGAGAGAAATAGATGTTGTCCCAAAATAATCGATTACTGGCCCAAAGAAATCGATTATTGACTACAAAATAATCCATTTCTAGCAAAAAAAAAAATTGATTTTTGACAAAAAAAAATCGATTTCTGGCAAAAAAAAATCTATTTCTCTTCTATTCCATCCATCACACCAAACAACCTACTTTCACATTTCTCTTCTATTTCTCACCTATTTCACTAAACCTTAAACCAAACAACCTTTATTTCTCCTCTATTTCACATCTATTTCTCTTCTTCCCACTTCTCTTCTACTCATTTCTTTTCTCTCCATTTCTCTCTACTCCCACCAAACATAGCATTAGTGACTTTCTTTTGCCCTAAACCATCTCTGTGCCTTTTCTTCTTCATCAACGACATTGTTGAACCCGCTTCCTTTTCCTTCTTGGACATTGGCCTCACTCTCACAGACACAAGAATCTTTCTCCCGGTTTTCTTCTCCGGTGCCGGCAACGAAAGTTTCCGAGCCGCGGCGGTGGGGCGAGAAAATTCAGGTACCAAGTTTTCCTTTTGAGGTGGCATTGGTTTGTTTTTCTGTTCTTGGGGTCTAAACAAAGAGGGGTTCTTGGTAATGGTAGTTGCATGGGTGTGCTTTTGCTTGTGTTGCTTGTATAACAGAGTGAGTGCTTTCAGCTTCTCCTTTAAGCCTTGGTGTGTGTGATCTGGGTTTGGCTCGTTCATCATATTGGACCGAGTTAAAACCGACATTGTTGTGAGGAAATGGGAAACCCAGAGTTTGTTGTGATGTGGGAGAGAATCGAAATCGATGACTGAAGCTCCATTTTTCTGCTCATTACACATCTCAATCTCAAAGCCCTTCTTCTGCGGTTGAATTTTCTGCAAATTCTCATGAAAGAAATTAAGAAAAGAAAGGGAAAAAAAAGGTGTTGTTCATTGAAGGAAGGGTAAAAAATTGAGACAAGGGGATTAGAAATAGGTGATTAGAATGACAACACTCGGGGTAAAAAAGAAGGTATTTTTAAGAATCCTCACACTCTGCAATAGAAATGGGTGATTAGAAGATTGACAAGGGGATGGAAGAAGGAGAATGGTAAAGGAACAAAGTTAGGGTTCATCTCATTTCCCTTTGAAGTTTAGGATAAGATCTAGCTTTTGTTTTGGATTTTAGTTTAGAAATTCATTAAACGAATAAACGAGATAGTTTTATTGCCAACTTGGACCCTGGAGACAAGTCAGATTGCCATATCAACAGTGACTTAACGGAATATAACGTTTTAGACTAAACTGATGGATGTTGAACAAAGTCAGAGACTAAATTGTGTATTTCCATAAGTCAGGGACTAAAGTGTCCGACTCTAAAAAAAGTCAGGGACTAAAGTGATGATTTACTCTTTAATAAAATGTCTTAGTTTGTTTAGAATTTTACTTTTGATTTTAATTTTAATGAAAAATATTTTTTAGGTTAATTATGTAAGTTAGACTTTTAGTTTTAAAACATTTGTAACTACATCCTTAAATTTCTTGAAAGACAAAATTTCTTTAATTTTTAGTTTGTTTGGTTTTCAAACTCAAAAATCAATTTAGCAAATGTCCCGAATCACGTTTCGTGATTCATTGATTTTAAAATGAGTAAACCCTTAATCCCAAACTAAATTAATTACATAACGTCCACTAAATTGGTTCTTTTGTCCATGAACCAATATGATACTGTGGAAGTTTGGAGGATTAATATAATAAGATATGATAAGATCCTATGAAAGTTTGACGATCAATGAGACGAGAAATGACAAGTTTGGAGATCATTCTAAAATTCTTAACCATTAAGCAAACAACAAGTGCGCAAGATAGCTTAGCAGTTAAGGCAACATCATGCAAAATAGCTTCTCTTGCCTTCCGACGGTGGAGAGAGGATCCAGATAGACAGAAAGGCTACGTGAGATCGTTGTTGCAGCCATCAAGTGCAACTGAATTTCCTATTCTGTTGATTCTTGAGTATCTTAATATGGTTTACTATATGAGTGATTTCCCCTTTTTGAATTTCTTTTCTACAAGCTTGTATGAGTTCAAGACTAACGCTTTCAAGTACAACCCTTTCAAGGTCGAGGTTAAAGCCCTTCTCTGAGCGTGAGGCTTCTGCTATGTATAAATCTCAGTATGTATGCAAAACCCCTTCTCCCATTATTTTTGTGGAAGGCTACATCTGAATTTATCTTAATTTTACCTTTTTTTGGGGCTTCCCAGTGGTGTCTAGACAAAATTTTGGTGAGAGCCACTTTAAAAAATTCGCCTACACCCGATTTTCTCGATGTTTAAAAAAGTAGTATGAAAATTATAGTTGGGTCCTCTACAATTTCATTTACATGTGATTATGTTCATCAACTACATCGTTTGAGAATTATTATGGTGATGTTAGAGCCCTACACATTAACGAAGGTTTTCAACAGAAAGGAAACAAAGGGAGCCACTGAAGTTCACATAGGCACCTTTTAGACAGACTATATAACAAGTAGCTAGAGGAATAAACAACAATGACAATGAAGGAGGGGAAGTTTGGGCGTGGAAAGAGATGGTCAGGCGTGAGAAAGATTCGGTCATACAAGGTTACGACCAATGTAGATAAACTTTGGTTTATACCTAAGGGTATGTTTATGTTTGTGAGTTTAAAAACAAGAGAAAAGGAAGGTTAAGGGGATAAATGTAGGGGAAGGAAGGGAGAGATAAGACTGTAAATTATTATAAAATAAAAGTGGTGCACTCATAAACACAAGGGAGAGAAGAGAAAGGCTTCTTTGAAACCTTTCTCTTTCCTCCCTTCTCCTTCAATTTTTCCAATTCACAAATATGCCGTAAGGAATAGGTTAGGCACATCGGCAGTTAAATTTTCAAAGCATAATTACCATGGAGAAATTCTAGTTTTCAGAGTAATACTCAACGGGATTTGAGCGTTAATACTGTGCGAGAATTTCTCGTTTGATTTGTGAAAACTGGATTACATTCAAAGAACGTGCAGCAAGAGCCATCTAGAAGTAAATATAATCTACATCTACATGCAGTTAAAAAACCAAGTATAAATACGTTAAGCTAATGTAATTTCGCTCTGGAAGTCTGATCATGCTTTACGTGATGTTAACTGCCTAAGATTGTACTTGGAAAATTCCTTATATTTCTCAGCGACCCCGATCGAGCACACAGTCTGCCAAGCGAAAAAAGGATGCATTAGTTCAATGCCAAACTGATACAGAATATAGTAAATTACTTATTATGAAGCGAAAACTAAAGCACTGTGGAAGGTTGATTCCAAGAATGGTATAGCAAAACGAAGTTCATAGTTTAAAATGGACTTATTTTTCAAGGTATGTATGGCCAAACTATGAATGCTTTAAGGTGACACCAGAAAGGCACAATCAGAAAAACTGCCATTGAAGAGAAGCAAGAATTTGGTGGTTCTACAGCAAAAGCATAGAAGCCATAGAAAACATACTTCGAGACAAATTAGTTTCTCTCTAATAGCAATTTATAAAGCATTTTTTAAAAAAAATCCATTAAAAAATGCATAACCTCACAGAAACGCTAAGTGGACAATTTGGTGGGGCGATCATATAAGTAAATATAATAGCAGTCCACTTGAAAAGATAAATGAAGGAAATCGATCTGGCGCATCAAGCACTTCAAAAAATTACTGCTGCTAGAGGGAAAATAATAACGTGATGATACAAGGTATGCAAGCATGACATATACTTTAAATTATCAGACCATGGCTTTCTTACCTTGGCAATCTCAACTACTATGGTTTTATCAGGATTATTGAGATCAACTTTATGGGGTCCAGGGACTGACTTTGCCACCGCATTGATAATTTCCATCCTGTCAATACCAGTATTTGCCCGGGCTTCATACAGTACAGCAAACTGCACAGGAAAAAAACAAATTGTCAAGCTACACACAAAGGATCAGAGTCATAGAACTGAGCATGCAAGTGAATTTACAAGGGTGTTCTCATGCATTGCAACCATGCAAGTGAATTTTATTGGGTGTAGAATTTGGTGATAGGAAAAAAAATAACTGTTAAATATGGTTAATGTACTATAAATATATACCTATCTAGCTTAGTTAAGTTAACAATATTAACATTGGCAACAGTAGTGTAATTCGGAATGCATGTTCAAAAGAAAATGTAACACAAGCTGAGGGATACTAATGCACAGTATTACCTTGTGTGGATTTTGAGTTTCCACAGGAAAGTGCTGTTCCACAAGAGGTTTGATTGCTTTTGAAATTTCCTCCTTTGAAGCATAACATGTGACTTCGATTGGCAAAATTCTCAATATAAACCTAGAAGATGTCAGCATTGCATCAGTGTTTCTTCTGAGCATGTTCGTTTTTCTTACAATAGAAACTAAAAGTATACCTCGACATATGTTTCCTTGTTGATGCTGCTGATGTCACTATCTGGTGAACTATATCCTTAGGGCCTAGGTCTCCATTTTTCTTCCGCATTTGAACAAAGACTACACCATTACAACCTGAATCAAGCTTGACGAAGCGTCTCTGTGTAAAGAAAAGGGAAGACTCTTAAGCAAATCTTAAAACACACACAAATATACAGATGAAAGAGGAAAGGTGAAACAAATCCTTGAGGCAGGTGTCAGCCCAATTGCCCTCAAGCAATACTTCAATGCACAAGGAACTAAAGAATTAAGCATATAGTCTTTCTACAAAATAAATTTTACTCTTCACCAAAAAAATTAAAATCTCCTGAGGACAGAATCATAAATATAAAAGCTGATCCTGACACTACTTAATAAAAGCTGTAAGTAGTGACTATTTTGGATAAGCAGATGATTCTACTCTTGAAGTCAATATTAGCCCCCAAGGCATCCTTCATCAAGAAGTCAACAAGTAAAGATAATGTTCAAGAGCCATTTTAAACTCTAAGAGTAATATTTCCAATATAATACTATATTTTCCATCTCATCAGTCATTAAAAAAGGATAGGTGGCAGAAGACTCGGAAAGTAGGGAGACAGCCAGAAAAGGCAATATGCATGCCATTACCATTAAAAGAAAGAAAGAAAGATAGAAAGAAAGAAAACAAGGACATAGAAGAATTAACATCTTCTTGTATGATTAATAAAGACCTCAAGATTAGTTGCATAAATTGATAAATATGTGCATGTGTTTATGAATATGCAATATCATATTTGTAGGAAATTATGAGAAAAACTATTATCATCAGATAGGCCACAAAAAAGATTGAGTGAAGCCAGAAAATATAAGAAACATAAGATCTATGCATTTAATCTTTTAACGGAACACTAGTCTTATCAAGTCACCTTATTCTTGTCTCTCAACTCTGTGAGTTCTGCTTCAATTAACTTATCAATAGACTTCTCTTCCACTTTGTCACTCAAATCACTTGTGGGCACTTTTGTTTTGCAGCATTGTTTCACAGCTGGTAGCTCATCAGTTGTCTTAGTATTAAGATTGTTATTGTCTCCTTTATTATCATCATTAGCTTTATCTCCTGCCTGAGCATGCCCATCATCAATTTCATGAGGATCTGATTTTTCACCAGTTCCATTGTTAAGACTGGCATTGTCATTATTAGAAGTATCTAATTTAGGCTTTTTGTCCCCCTTTTCCTCATCTCCCTCCTGCTCCTCTTGCTCCTCCTGCTTCTTCTCCTCCTCCTCCTCATTATCATCATCATTATCCTCATCCTCATCACTACTGGAAGAGTCAGAATCTGCAAACGTAATTTTTGTATTTAAAGGTTTATTCGGTAACTCTTTCACACTTGAATGACCCCCATTTACTAGCTCTTCATAAAACTGTAAGACAATCAAAACAAAGCATGTCATCATTTCATAGAAGGAAAAAAAGAATATCATCCCACTAAATGCAAATTTTAAAACTTAATCAGACAGAAAGAGAAAGCATTCAAACCTAAACTACTCCACCTGAAGAACAAGGGAAAGTGTAAGGATTACCCTACAGCCTCTGTCTACTTCAAAAGATATACTAAACTAACAATAGAAACAATAAAAGGAACAAATAAACAACTTGCATTATTGGAAACTTCCACTTGTACAAATTGACATCATTAACAACCACTTGATATTTAAGGGAATCTTAAAATTGGAAACAATTATTCATATAAAGCTAATCTCTAAATTACTTTTACCCTTATTTTTAAGGGAACACCAAACTGAAAATTAAGGTACACAGGAGCAAATCTCAAGGAATTCCTTTCGTGTAAGCAGGTTCATTGTGTAATCCAAATTTCAATTTCAGTAAATTATTTCATTCTTTCTGCACGCTTTATGGGAGGATATGTTATCCTTCCTTTCTCTGTAATCCTTCTCTTCTAACAAAAGTTTCTCTATCGTCAAATATAAAAGAATAAAGACAACGAGACCAAATCTCGTCGTAGCTAGACAATTTTCAAGAAAAAATCTCAGAATCTGAAGCTTCAAGTAAAACAAGCCAAACTCAATAGACCTAGGCAGCGAAGTAATTTTCATGAAGGTAAATCATCCCCCAGCCACATCTCTAATTTACACGTGTTATGTTATGTTATGTTAGTTCCTTTTTTTCTAATTTTCAAATTAAACCAGCAATACACTAATCGATTGCTTAAGAAGCGAAGTACACTAGTAAAAGGTGAGCGAAGGGATGCTTATTATAGAGCAACAATAATAGGTACTTAGAACATTTGCAATTGGAAACGAAAGAAACTGAATGAAAGAAACTAAATAGAATTCGTCGAAGTGAAAAAAGGAAATCATACGGATTCAAGAATATTGAGAGCTTCACGTGAGGCTTGGTGTTCCCTTCCTCCCTCGCAAGTAATGAAAAACCCTTGCACACCAGGCTGCAATGGATACGAACCCTTCTTCACCGGCTTCTGAAAAATTAATTAACGAAAAAAGGCTCAGAAAACCAAATAAGAGAAACGGCAAAAAGGAAAAGGAACAGAAGAGAAGCGAGACGTTGTGAGGAAGATAGCGTTTTCTCTTCTTGCCACAGGCGGCAGCATCGGGTTTACCCTCGGGTGCCATAGCGGTTACCACTTAGCAGTACACGAAAGAAAAACAGATTAGCCAAGGCTAGTGAGTGTGACTACTAGTACTGATACTGATTATTAGTTGAACGAATTCTTTTATTGTAACATAATAATAATAATAATTATATTACCTATCTTTTTTTTTGTGATATTTAACAAGTTAAAAATAAGAAAAATGTTAGATAGGTCATCTAAATATTTCACAATAAAACAAAACAGAATTTTTATTTCATTATCCCGAGCCGAAAGTGAATGGAGAAGATTAAGGGATTAATGATTTTTTTAACTATTGAGAGATTAATAATTAATAAACAATAAAATAGTTTAATCACATTTTATCCTATATTCTCAAATCAAAGAAGAAAAAGCAGATATATTGATGTAACATAAAAAAATATATAATTAGATTACGTAACTTGAAAAACATGTTTTGCGCACTTATTAGAGTAAACATATTTAAAATTTTCAGATAGATAGTTATCGAATTACAAAATTGGATTACAAAATTATCAACCGGGTGTTTCCAGCCAGTTCAAGCAAAATTCTCTGTCATAAAGATATCTGGGATTGTGATTCAAAAAAAATTACGGGCTACTAGAGCAATATCATAAGTAGGGGTGTTCATATCCAATCTAATACAAACCGCAAAAATCGAACCGAAAAATCGAAAACTGAATCAATCCGAAATCCAAAAAATCGCAAACTGCAAAAAAACCGAAAATTTTTATTGGATTGGATTGGTTTTCGGATCCTATGTTGAAAACCAATTCAATCCAATCCAAACTGAACTTATATATACATATATTATTATTTATAAAATAATCATATATTTATATTTGTATACATATATATTGATAAAAATACTTATACTAATATATTTTTTATGATTTTATTATCTAATATCATGTTAATATTTCTAAAAATATATCAATATAAAACTAGTTTTAAATTAGTTTTCATGTCTCATGTCATTTTTTTATATAATTTTATATTAATTTTAATAAATATAAGTTTCAATAAAAAAATATTTACTATTACTTTAATATTTTATCAATTTTATCAAATATTTATTATCACTTTGAAAAATCGAAAACTGATTCAATCCAATCCAATTTAAATTAGATCGGATCGGATTGGATTTGAAAAAATATCAAAACTGATTGGATGATAAAATAATAAAATCGCAATAATCGGATCAGATGATTTTTTTGCTTCAAAACCGATCCAAACCAATCCGCGAACACCCCTAATCATAAGAGTGTATTTGTTTTAACGCCACATAGGAGAGACTCCAAAAGTGAAAGCAAAAAATCCATGCTTCTCAATAAATAAAATAATGCTTTCAAACGTCTACATAGCTTCTGACCAAAAAAAACGTCTACAGAGCTGATTAAGGTCCATTATCGTCAGCTGCCACTTAGTATCATGGGGAGCACTAACCATTTCCCCCCCAAGTTTGGATTAGATTCAATAACTGATCATGGCATGCACCCCAAGATTTCCATGAAGTGAACCCCAACACGCCTTCAGTTTTTAAAAACAATTTTAAAAATTTAAAAATAAATTACTTCAACCTCTCCTCTATTTTACTTACACCATTCTTTCTTTCTTATGGGATATGCTCTAGTACCATTGCAAATTATAATCGCTAATGTTGCTACAAGTTTCAATGTTTTATAATTTCATCCATCACGTTGTTTAACTAAATTTTATTCTTTTGAAAGAAGTTCACAGCAAAGGAACGATAGTATGCCAGAAGAGCATACCCATCAAGAGTGCTATTAAATAACATAAACAAAACCACCATAATGTACGTAGGATTCTTACTTTAAAAAAAAATCAAATTATTACGTTTCAAAAAAATATTTTTATTTTTAAATTTCAAATTTAAAAACAACTGTTATTATCAAATAAATAAATTCATTTCTTTCATTCCAACTTCACAAGTATCTCTGCCAATATTAAGGTGGAGGAGCAGGACGCTTAGAACAAAGGTAGAGGCATGTCTCCGCAGGCAGGGCAGGGTCATCAATGCTGCAGTGGTTAGTAGGATAATCTCGCGAATCAATCATTTCAAAAGATGCCGTAAGCACACTTCCAGATTTAATATTTTCTTAAGAAAACAAGACAAAAGCAATTTAAAGTTCTAAGCCATTACTCCTAAGTCCTACTACTACTGCTATTGAATTACATCCAAAGGATCTCAACTGATAATAATAAACATTTAGTAAAAAATATAACAATTATATAAATGGAGATAACTTGATCAAAGAATAGACGAAACCTTCCTTTATACAGAGATATTAAATATAAAGAACAAATTCTGATTTACAGGGCTATACGTGTGTGTATATATATATCAATCAATATATATATTTATAGCGGGTGTACCCTATCCACACTTTAGGATGAATAAGAGGCAGCAAGCAGTGCCGCCCCAATGCCCGATCCATCTTCGGTGACCTTCAGAATTACATGCTTAGCAATATCTTCTCCCAGTATTTCGTTTAAAGCTTCACGCAAGTACTCCCTAAACAATGTATAACTAGAGTACATTCCTCCTTCAATTGCCACAACTGTTCTTTTCATTTTCATATCACTTCTACTCCGTCCACCTGTGATGCCACCACTTCCGTCTCGACCAATCTTCTTCAAGATGCCAACAATACCAGCAGCTGCTAACCGAGCAGCTCTACGAGTCATCACATCACACACCTTCACCACAATTTTCCTTGCCTTCAAAGGGACATCCGGAATCTGGGACAATAAAATAGACTATAAATTATTCTTAGACTAGCAAAAAGACCACTCATTCGTTTAGGGACAAAAGATACTGTCTGACTTGTTTGCTTACCTCAAAGATGTCATTAAGGATTCTTGCTACTTCTCTCAAATCAGGAGATTCATCCTCATGCATGGCGGCCATCAATGGAGTCCTGAAATTCCATTTTTAATCTAAATCAAACCAGTGTGTTTTGGAAAAAGAACAATTGAGCATGGAACATTGAAGCAATACAAGAAAATATGTCCTCTCAGCCTAAACCTAAGGTTTTCATTGACGCCATTTTTTTCCATTTCACGTTTCACATATTCCAATAAAAACAAATAAGCTGCTGCTCATGATGTCTAAGGTTTAGTCACGCAAAGATAACATATACAAGCACAACCAGGAAAATGTGTGTGCACATCAAAACAATACATAATGATAAGAATCATGGAACTAACATAAAAACCAAAAGCCAGAACTGATCAAAATCTATATAACCATGCAGTCCAGGGTCAAATAAATCCCTCTACACCCACCTAATCCATAGCAGATTCACTTTCATAAGCAATCAACCCTTGCCCCTTGTGTACACCAGGGCTTTACTCAAACAAAAAATCTTATTACCACCAACAGGAGGAAAAAGAAAAGGGAAGAACTGATCAACCATGTTGCAGACACTAAAATTAGACATTTATAACCAAAATGAAACTGAACTATTAAAACATAAGCCAGACTTACATTAATGTATAGCATATGTCAGCAGAACAGAAAGAAAGGAGTCTCACATCAAAAGCTGAACTAAAAATTATTCTACACCATATAAAAACCATACTAGGTCATGGATCTTCAGCTTAGAAATAACAAATTACCAAACATAGACAGACAACCCACATCAATATCAAATAATAATATAACACGTTTTTTTTATATAATATGTATTGAAAAATATTCATATCCAATTCCAGTAGTTACTAGATAGTATGTTTTCCTTGGCATATACAGTACAGGACTGAGATTCAGTACACACCTCAGTATGAAAGGTGTTGAAAGCTTGGAAGAAATAGGTCCAAACATATCCGACTCTAGTGACATCCTTAGAATGACTCTCCTCACAATGTCACCAAGATACATTCCAGATATCATTTTCTCGAAACCCTGCACCCAAATCACCAGAATTTTAGTCATGACAAAGAAAAATCAAGCAATAATAGTCACAAGAAGTAGAACCTAACCTGATCATTTGGATTAGGGCTCTCAGCATCTAAATCAATGTCATACAATGTTCTTGGTAAGTGAGATGACCAAAAGTTTCCCCATTCCATATTGACAACCTAAACAACAGAAGGATTAAAATAAGTTCAAAACTAAAAGCAAAAACCAAAACTGTAAATGAGAGAAGAACAATACCATGCGTCCTGATGTTGTAAGAAGACCCTGACACTTGATAATAGCATCAATTCGTTCCAAATAGCAGGCATTTGTACCGGTACCAATTATAATTGCAGCAACAGTATCTGCATCATGATAATGTCCAAGAGCTAATGTTCCAACAGTGTCATTAACCTGCTTAAAATGAACAGAAATCATGTTTCGAGTAATATAATGAAACAAAAAGGATTCATTCTACACAAATGCACACATCCCCCCCCTCCACACAGACACACCAAATTAGGGTATGAAAAAATAATAATTACACAACTATAGAATGTCACAATTTCTTATCAAGAGTGCACACAGGTGCCATTTCTACAAGTATACCACTTATTGTCCAGTTCAACAATATTGAAATTGGGGTAAAATGGGAGAAGAAAGAAAAATGAATCATAACCTTAGGAAAGAGAAAGTACTTCTTACCAAGGCAGCTACCCGCACATCTAGGCCTTTTCGTGTCAATGCTTCCTGCAAACATGCTGCAACATCTCTTCCTACCTGACAAACAAACAGTTTTTGCTCTTAATATACATATGGCTTTGACATTTACATCACTACTACTGAAACACTAAGTGCAACTTGAATAGGATGTTCATATCTATTTTGTAACTGTTTAAAGGGGAAGAAAGAAAATAGCCATTTTGAATTGGGCCAGGACAGTTAGAAGCCTGCTTTGAAATCATGCATTGTTTTAAACACACAAATCACCATCACCATTGAAATTAATGATCAAATTTTACCAAGAGAATACAAGCTTTAACATAGAAACTGCTTGAAAGTCAGCTGACTAACCATATCTACAATGGAAAATCCTTTTGTCCATTTGATTAAAATGCCAGAGGAAACAGACATTTGTTTCACAGGAAAGGAGAATGTAAATCCAATTTCCCTTCTATCCAGTGAAATATTGGAACCATCTCCTTCTTTAGCAATGAATTCCTTTAATGAAGATGCAATAAAATCAAAGAGAACCTGCAAACAGCAAAATCAATTAAACTCTAATACCTTAAAAGAACAAATAAATACCCTAGAACACCAAAGTTTTAGAGTTTTGATCAAGATTTAGGGTTTAGGGGTTTTGATCAAGTCACCTCGCTTGTACTAGTCATCAGATGTAGGGGAATGGGTTGCCGTTCTACTTCATGCTCCAAGTCAGAAGATGGTTGACCAGTTAAATGAACACGCGAGACCCTAAAATTTGTACCCCCAAGATGCAGTGCATAATAGGTTCCTCTCTCGGTCCTGATAAAAGAAAAATATATAAAGAAATGAACCTGTTTAACAATACAATTCTGAAATCAGAATAAAAGTTATGCTCAAGCATGTTAACATCAGGTGAGCATCACCATCTCTTGCTGATGAAAATAAAGCGGTGCTCATAGTAGCATCTCCAGATCCACATAATGAAATTACACAATAAGAACCTATGATTCTAAAAACGATTCTTTCAAATTACTTTAAGTACTGACACGAATCATGCATCCCAATGTCGATTTTCCAAAACAGCATTGTACACTAGCCAACAGCTATTTATTGGAAAGGTTAATGTTCGTATGAACAAAATTTTCAATTCAAAAGATGTCGTTCACATACTTCATAACCATGTTCCCCGTACTTCAAAAGTGTGATGTGAAACATGTATAATAGAAGAGCAACCAGCAAATAGACAATACATTCAAGCAATTAGACAACGCAAACAAGAGGACTTACAAATTACAAGCACATTAGAAGAAAACACGCCAGAAACAGGGAAAAGCTCGGAAACAGACAGCAAAATGACACGTTTGAACCAACGAATTTAACAATGGGAACGGAGCGTTCACTTCCGTAAAGAAGGAATCGAGAGACCAAATGCTTATAAAAACTTCCCATCACAGAAAAGATTGAGGAATAAAAAGGAACTTGATTCAATGGCACAGTTAAGAACACAAAAGAGACAAAGGAAATTGAACCGAATGGAGCAAAACGAAGAGTAAAAGCACAGAATGATTACCCATTAGGGAGATTATCAACGAAGGTGAGAAGCATTTTGAGCTTAGAACCACCTTCGGATGCCAACCCAGCGTGCATCTCCACTGCCATGGCATCCACCACCTGCCTCAGCCTCCCAACGGTTGTGTCGCAACCTTCTTCAAGTTCCCTCAACACATTCAACACTTTCCTCCACTTCCTCCTGCTCTTCACTCTCCGTCCCACCACCACCGCCGCCACCGCACAAGCCGCCACCGCCACAGTCGCCGCCACCCCAACCACCACTCTCCCCATGTTCCCGATCGATCAAACTACATCGTACGACGCCGCTTCCACACTCTACTCCGATTGCTCACTGCAACGAAACGTCGTCGTTTTAACATGCACGCAGCCGTCCGAAACTCTGTCCGCGGCCTGATTGAAGGGAATAAGTTTTCACCGATACGATTCGCTCCGGCCAACCAGGTGAGTTACCGGCGATGGTTCTCCGGCGAAAGAGACCGGAAAAGTGCAAGAGAGAGAGAGAGAGTGAGACGGCGGCTCCGCACTAGTTTGGAATTAGGATGTGTTGGAAGGAGAACCGGTATGGAACTTTTATAAGGTTAGTAGAAAGACAGATTTGCCCTGGGACAGTTTCGAAAATTTCGGATTTGTCACGGTATCTCTCCGCGATCTTTTTACCGTTTATGACAGATTTTGAGGTTAATGACAAGTTTGACTCGTGCTCTTCTTTTTCGTTCGTTCTCTTTCTCCGTTTTGCAGAATATCACATGCAAAATATCTATATTTCCCGTTTTTATGTATTCCATGTCACGGTTTTAATATAGTAGTATTTTATAAGTAATCGTGAATATTTAAAATCATAAATGATATTATAATTTTATAGGTAATCATATTTCATGATAAATCAAATTATATCAGTAATTTAAATTAAAAACTAAGTCATACATAAAATATCACCCAATTAATATTTAATATAATGCTAAATTTTAAAATTTCTAAAAATAAATAAAATATGTCATGTATTCAACTTGAAATTTAATTAAAATTAAATGAGGTATTTTTTCTAACAATTTCTGTAATTTTTTTACCATTCAGTTTTCTATTTTCACTTAACTCACTTAGTAAATGTTTTGTCTTTTTCGTCATGATTATTATTTTAATTTTAAGTTATATGGCAAGCAAACAATTAATGGCTCCCACAATAATTATTTATAATGGCACGATTTTTCTCACTTGGGTTGTTCATTCCCAGAGTTGCCAGAGGAGCATTCCACATTGGAGACGCTCTAACGTGTCAGTTTAATCTTATTACACGCAAAAGCTCAACAAGGTTGACACTCGTATCTCAACACTGCAATTTGAAGATTTCAAGGACTAACTGCGTGTTTGAATCCGCGTTCATGATGCATTGAGGCAACCACGTTTACATCCCAACATTTAGTGGAACATGCAATGATTGCTCTTTAATGGCACGATTTCCTCGTATGGGTTGCTCATTATTAGTGTTACCACTTAACATTTGGACATACTCTGATGTGTCAGTTTAGTCTGATCACGCATTAAGGCTAGCGCCCATCACTTAGCATCACAATCTTAAGATTCCAAGGACTAACCGCGTGTTTGAATACGTGTTCATGTTGCATTGAATTAACTACGTTGGCAACCCAATATTCAGTGGGCATTGCAATGATTACTCTCTAATGACACGATTTCCTTACTTCTGGTTGCTCATTATTAACGTTGCCAGAAGAGCACCTAGCTTCAAATATGCTCTAATGTGTCAGTCTAATCCCGTTACACGCAAAAGCTTAGCAAAGTTGATGATCATTACTTAGCCTATTTAAAATTTCAAGGACTAATCACTTGGTTGAAATTGTGTTCATGTTGCATTAAAGTAACCGTTTTGAAACCTAACATTTAGTGGATCCCATAAAATTTGCTTCATCGTGGAATGATTTTTCCTCACTTGGGTTGCTCATTCATGGTGTTGTCAGAATAGCATTCCACATTAGAAATTTCTCTGATGAGTCTATCAATCATATCAATTCTCTAATTGCTCTTTTTTTATTTGTTCTTTTTTTCCGTTTTGCAATATCACATGTAAAATATTTATATTTATCGTTTTTACGTCTTCCATATCACTTTTTTTAAGCAACACTATTCGATGAATATTTCAAAACGTAAATGATATTATAATTTCAGGTGATCATATTTCATGATAAAATCAAATTATATCAATAATTTAAATTAAAAACTAAATCATAAAATATCACCCAATTAATATTTAATATTATACTAACTTATAAAACTTATAAAAATAAATAAATAAAAAGTACACCACATATTCAACTTCAAGTCATTACCAAAAAAAATATACTCAACTTGAAGTTTAATTTAAATTAAATCCAAGGTACTTTTTCTTACAATTTTAGTCATTTTTTTACCATTCATTTTTTTTATTTTCACCTAACTTACTTAGTAAATCCTTTGTTTTTCCATCATCATTATTATTTTAAATTTTAAGTTATATGACAAGCAAGCAATTAATGGTTCCCGCAATGATTGTTTTATAATGGCACGATTTTCCTTACTTAGGTCGCTCATTCCCAGTGTTTCCAGAGGAGCACTCCATGTTGGAGATGCTCTAACGCGACGGTTTAATCTTACTACACACAAAAGCTCAGCAAGGTTGACACTCGTATCTCAGCATTGCAATTTGAAGATTCCGAGGACTAACCGCGTGTTTGAATACGCGTTCATGATGCATTGAAGTAACCGCGTTGGCATCCCAACATTTAGTGGGACGTGCAATGATTGCTCTCTGATGGCACGATTTCCTCATTTTGGTTGCTCATTATTAGTGTTGCTAGAAGAGCACTCCACATTGGACATACTCTGATGTGTCAGTTCAATCTCATCACGCGTAAAAGCTCAGTAAGGCTGACGCCCATCAATTAGAATTGCAATCTTAAGATTCCAAGGACTAACCGCGTGTTTGAATACATGTTCATGTTGCATTGAAATAACTATGTTGGTAACCCAATATTCAATGGGCATTGCAATGATTACTCTCTAATGACATGATTTCCTTACTTTTGGTTGCTCATTATTAACGTTGCCAGAAGAGTACTTAGCATCAAATATGCTCTAATGTGTCAGTCTAATCCCGTTACACGCAAAAGCTTAGCAAATTTGATGATCATTACTTAGCATATTTAAAATTTCAATGACTGATCACTTGGTTGAAATTGTGCACTATTATGCGGTAGTGACTCTAACTTTCCATGAATTTGCCATTTATCACTTAACGACGAAACTTTGCTTATTTCTTTTCATTAAAGTAACCGTTTTGCCAACCTAACATTTAGTGGATCCAATAAATTTTTCTTTATTGTGGAATGATCTTTCCTCACTTGGGTTGCTCATTCACGGTGTTGTCAGAATAGCATTCCACATTAGAAAATTCTTTGATGAGTCTGTCAATCATATCAATTCTCTAATTGCTCTTTTTTTTTGTTCTCTTTTTCCATTTTGGAATATCACATGTAAAATATTTATATTTATCATTTTTACATCTTCCATATCACGATTTTTTTAATCAACACTATTCGATGAATATTTCAAAACGTAAATGATATTACAATTTTAGGTGACCATATTTCATGATAAAATCAAATTACATCAACAATTTAAATTAAAAACTAAATCATAAAATATCACCCAATTAAAATTTAATATTATACTAAATTATAAAACTTATAAAAATAAATAAATGAAAAGTACACCACGTATTCAACTTCAAGTCATTACAAAAAAAAATATTCAACTTGAAGTTTAATTTAAATTAAATCCAAGGTAATTTTTCTCACAACAGTCATTTTTTTACCATTCATTTTTTTTTTATTTTCACTTAGTAAATCCTTTGTTTTTCTGTCATTATTATTATTTTAATTTTTAAGTTATATGGCTAGCAAACAATTAATGGTTCCCGCAATGATTGTTTTTATAATGGCACGATTTTCCTTACTAAGGTCGCTCATTCCCAGTGTTGCCAGAGGAGCACTCCACGTTGGAGATGCTCTAACGCGACGGTTTAATCTTACTACACACAAAAGCTCGGCAAGGTTGACACTCTATCTCAACATTGCAATTTGAAGATTCCAAGAACTAACCGCGTGTTTGAATCCGCATTCATGATGCATTGAAGTAACCGCGTTGGCATCCCAACATTTAGTGGGACATGCAATGATTGCTCTCTGATGGCATGATTTCCTCATTTGGGTTTCTCATTATTAGTGTTGCCAGAAGAGCACTCCACATTGGACACACTCTGATGTGTCAGTTCAATCTCATCACTTGTAAAAGCTCAGTAAGGCCGATGCCCATCAATTAGCACTGCAATCTTAAGATTCCAAGGACTAACCGCGTGCTTGAACACGTGTTCATGTTGCATTGAATTAACTACGTTGGCAACCCAATATTCAGTGGGCATTACAATGATTACTCTCTAATGACACGATTTCCTTACTTTTGGTTGCTCATTATTAACGTTGCCAAAAGAGTACTTAGCATCAAAGATGCTCCAATGTGTCAGTCTAATCCCGTTACACGCAAAAGCTTAGCATATTTAAAATTTCAAGGACTAATCACTTGGTTGAAATTATGTTCATGTTGCACTAAAGTTACTGTTTTGTCAACCTTAGCATTTAGTGGATCCCATAAATTTTGCTCTATCGTGGAATATTTTTCCTGACTTGGGTTTCTCATTCACGGTGTTGTTAGAATAGCATTCCACACTAGAAATTTCTCTGATGAGTCTGTCAATCATATCAATTCTCTAATAGCTATTTTTTTATTCGTTCTCTTCTTCTGTCTTGGAATGTCACATGTAAAATATTTATATTTATCATTTTTACGTCTTTCATATCACGATTTTTTTAAGCAACACTATTCAATGAATATTTCAAATCGTAAATGATATTACAATTTGATAGGTAAGCATATTTATGATAAAATTAAATTATATCAATAATTTAAATTTAAAACTAAATCATACATAAAATATCACCTAATTAATATTTAATATTATACTAAATTATAAAACTTATAAAAATAAATAAATGAAAAGTACACCACATATTCAACTTCAAGTCATTACCAAAAAATAAATATTTAACTTGAAGTTTAATTTAAATTAAATCTAAGGTACTTTTTCTTACAATTTCAGTCATTTTTTGACCATTCATTTTTTTCACTTTAACTCACTTAGTAAATCTTGTGTTTCTTCCATCATTGTTATTATTTTAAATTTATGGCATGCAAACATTTAATGGCTCCCATAATGATTGTTTTCTAATGGCACGATTTTCCTCGCTTGGGTTGCTCATTCCCAATGTTGCTAAAAGAGCACTCCGCGTTGGAGACGCTCTAACGCGTCAGTTCAATCTTATTACAACCAAAAGCCCAACAAGGTTGACACTCGTATCTCAGCATTGAAATTTTAAGATTCCAAGGACTAACTGCATGTTTGAATCCACGTTTATGTTGCATTGAAGTAATCACATTGACATCCCAATATTCAGTGGGCAATGTAATGATTTATCTTTAATGGCACGATTTCCTAATTTGGGTTGCTTATTATTAGTGTTGCCAAAAGAGCACTCCGTGTTAGACATGCTCTAATTTGTCAATTCAATCTCATTTCACATAAAAGCTCAGCAAGGTCGATGCCCATCACTCAACATTGCAATCTTAAGATTCCAAGGACTAGTCGCGTGTTTGAAATTGCGTTCATGTTGCCATAAAAGCACTCAGCGTTGAAGATGCTCTAATATGTCAGTCTAATCTCGTTACTCACAAAAGCTTAGCCATGTTAATGATCATCACTTGACATATCTAAAAACTTCAAGGACTAATCGCTTGGTTGAAATTGTGTTCATGTTGCACTTGAGTAACCGCGTTGGAAACCTAACATTTAGTGGGTTCCATAAGATTTGCTCTCATGTGGAATATTTTTTTCCCACTTAGGTTGATCATTACAATGTTATCAAAATAGCACTCCACATTAGAAAATTCTCTAATGCGTCTATCAATCCTATTACATGTAAGAGCTTAACAATGTCGACGCTCACAACTGAGCATTATAATTTAAGATTTCGAGAACTAACTACGTGTTTGAATCGACGTTCATGTTACATTGAATTAACCACGTTGGCATCCCAATGATTTTTTTGGTAAAAGCATCCCAACGTACGTTTTAGTGTGTCCTACATTGATTGCTCTCTAACGACATGAATTTTTCACCCGGGTTTCTCATTCCTAGTTTTTTTAGGAGATCACTCATCACTTGGCATATTTAAAATTTCAAAGACTAATCGTGTGTTTGGATTTGTGTCCATGTTGCATTGAATTAATCCCTTTCGCAACCTAATTTTTAGTGGGTCCCATAATGTTTGACCTCAAGTGGCGTGATTTCCTCACTCGGGCTACTCATTCACAATATTGCCAGAAGAACACTCCCCATTAGAAAATTTCTAATGCGTTTGTCCAACCTCATCACATGCAAGAGCTTAGCAAGATTGACGCATACAACTCAACATTATGATTTAATATTTCGAGGACTAATTAACTACATGTTTGAATCTAAATTCATGTTACATTGAATTAACCACATTGGCATCCCAACATTTTAGTGGGTCATGCATTAATTGATTTTCTAATAGTATGATTTAATCACTTGGGTTTCGCACTCCTAGTGTTGTCAAAAGAGCATTTTGCATTAGGGATATTTTAATGTGTTCGTCCAATATCTTCACATATGAGAGTTGAACAAGGTTGACATCTACATTCATGTTCCACGATTTAATATTTCAATTGCTTTGAATTAGTGCAGAGGCTCTGTAACAAATAAAAAAAGAACAACCTCCTACAATACCATTTCACATCCTCATTCATGTTTTGTTACTTTTTGTGACATGTCCAACGAAATAGAAGAAGCAATGATTATTCTATTTGGAAACAAGATGTTTAGTGGGTCCTGGAGTGGTTGTTCTCCAATGGCACAAGCTCCTTACTCGGGTTGCTTATTCTTAGTGATGCAAAAGAAAGCATTTTGCATTGGAGATGCTCTAATGTGCTTGTCCAATCTAGTCACACGTAATAGCTCAGCGAGGTTTATGCTCATCACTCAACATTGTGATTTAAGATTTCAAGAACTAACTGTGTGTTTGAATACACATTTTGTGTTACATTGCATGACTTCCAAATTGTTTTGCGTGTTTGGATATGAGTTCGTAGCCACGTCACAAATACTAAAGCTACAATGAACATTATTATTAGGAACATATATTTAGGGGTAAAGACATGATTAAGACGACTCTAAATACACAAGTTACTTTTGCATCAACGCACATTTGAGGCTCACAAATAGTGGAAACAATCATATGATAAATCTACATGGAAATGTGACAAACATTGAAATGCTTAAAGTTGAATTAATTCAAACCTCGTGTAGTCTCTATTGGACGAGCTTTCATGCTTATTAACCATGACTTTTCAATACTTCTGGATTTATGTTGTAAAACATTTTGTAAGCGGTCGTGTCTTTGACTATCTTTTGATCTCTTTGACACGAGATCAATGATTTTCATAGGTTTTCGTCCTAAAAAACATGTGTTTCATTTTTAAACAATGTCTTTAAGGACTAACATAGTTAACTGTATAAAGGTAGTTATTGCGACATGGCATAGCACATAACATGATGTTTTTTCGTTCTAGTTTATGTACCACAAATGCTCACGACATGACTTATGATTAAACAATGCCATAAAAAGAAACAATTTGTTATTAAATTAATATGGTAATTTTTTTATTTAAATAATTCAAACAAAAAATAAAATTCAATACATTTAAAATGACATATTAGAGTATATGTTTAAACTTTAAAATATACAAATTATTTTTTTAAAAAAATCAAATTGATTCCCGTTAAAAATTATTTTAAATACAAATTTAATTTATGAATAGAATAATTCCTAAAATTAATGATTTTAACATACTATTAGAAGGATAAAATTTTTAGATAAATTTCACAAATTACGTGCCTGACCATATATAGTCGTATAACTTACAAATGATTGCATAAGATATATGTACGTACAATCTAATCCATATATACTTAATATACATTTATCAGTCTTTATCTAAATAAATTTAGAATGTAATTTGAAGTTTATATTTAGCTTGTTTGGATCACGGTTACACCGGCTCAAATCCATATTCACTTCACAACAACATATGGTTGCATTTGAGAAAACAGACCTCGGGAGGCCACAAAACCACGTTGTGGACAACAACGCAAACACACATTATGACACACCACTCATTCCTTGTGTATTTGCTTCCGCATTTGAAAAACTCAGACATGGGGTTTGCAACAAAAAATGTAATTTGTTCTTTTCACAACGTTGTTTGTTTTGTTTTTTTTTTTTTTTTGGGTAAGTCTAAACCAAAAAAAGCGTTGTTTGTTTTTTTGGGGGTAAGCCATGTAAGCACTATAATTTCATTTTGGTAAAATTGATTCGAAATCAAATAAACTTTAGGTGGCTTTTGTATTTGATTTAGCAAATCTTTGGTGAATTTTTTTTTTTTGAATAGTTTTTATATGAGGACACACCTAACATTTCATTTTTAGGCACGACCAATTAAAAAATTATAACTCATTTAAATAAATAAAAATATAAAACACAAGAGCATGTGACTTATTCTCATATTTCTCAAAATTATGTTGCATTTCCCCTTTTCCACCTCAATTTTCCAATTTCTACTACTTAATAAAACCTTTAATTCAAGCTTTCAACTCAATTCTGCTTCTAATGAAAAAGAAAACGAAGACTCCATTTTCTACCAGATGTGAAGGATTGCCGCAGTGAAAGAGGCTGACGCTAGGGATGAGAATAGGCCGAGCCGAGCTAGGCTTTCTAAGGCATGAGCCTAACCTTCACCTCAAATCTGTGGCCCGAGTCTGGCCTGTTTATCTGAATAGACTTTATTTTATGGCCTGAAACTGACCTATTTAAAGCCGGACATGGCCTGAAAGCCTATTTAAAAGTCTGTTTTATAGTAAGGTACTTGAATATATCATAAACATATATATAAATAGACTTATAGACTCAAGTTTTTAACATACTTAAATGTTTATACAAGCTAATAAGTATATAATTATAAGGAAAAGTAATAAAAAATCTTTATAATAATAATAGCAATATAACAAATATTAATATTTTATTTATATTTAGTTAAATAGACCGACCTGATAGGCTCAAAAGGTTGTTTCAATGGCCTGAAGTCTGGCCTGTTTTACTATATAGGCTTTTGAAAAAGCCCTGGCCTGTTCTATTTAATAAATTGGCTTGGCCTGGGCCTGATGTAGGCCGAGTAGTAGGCCCCTGACGAGCGGTCTGACCTGTTCCCACCCCTAGCTGACGCCCCCCATTTTCTTTTTAATCTTTTTACTAATTATATAGATCTCACATAAAATATTTTATCAATGATTAACCTGTCCCCTAAAATATTTTGTAAATTTTGTAGTACTACCTATTTATAATGATTTCACTACTTATTTTATACTTTTTTTTAATTTTATTTCCCTTTTCTATATATTCTTTATATTAATTATTTTTTTTCCTTGTTTAAAGATCATAAGGTTTCATTTAAAATTAAAGAAGATTGTGTTTTATTTGAATGTGATTTTTATAACTGCATGATAAAAAAATCTTACAAGAATAAAAATGATTTTTTTTTATTTGATTTGAATTTTATTTTTAGGATTAGATAATAAAATTAAAAAAGATGTTTCAATATTTTAATTTTTTAAAAAATATTACAACTTTCAAGCTTATTTTTATTGTAAGTTTTTTAACACGCTTTTTTATGTCAAACTTTATTTAATTCCCCACATTAAGTAACTTAAAAGTTATAAATATTCAAAAATTATGAGGGATAAAGATTAAAAAATAATAAATACTTTTAAAATTTTGTAAAATGTCTTAGAAAAATGACTAATTCAAATTATCAAAAGAATCCTGTAACAAAAAAATCTAGCCCACCAATAAAAAAAATCTTGGTTATGCCCCTGCTAAATTTTGATTGAACGAAGATGCAAAGAGATGATGACATTTCTTTTTACACAATAATGAAAAGAGAGAAAGCCAAAAAGATTATAACTTATAAGAGGTTTTAAGAAAATTAAAAAAAAAATGAGATAATTTTTTTTATTTGATGTGTATAAGGATGAGTTGTTAGGTTTGTACTCACATAATAGTTACTCTTATTTTTTAAATGTTGAAATTTATAAAATAGAAAATGTTAAATTATAAATTACTCTACTTTAAATTTATTTGAAAATAAATAAAATGAAAATTATAAAATTGAAAACGTCTAGTTGAAAAGAGATTTCTTTCTTTATTATTAATTCATAATAACTAGGAAAGGCGAAGGAAGAATAAAATGACGAAAGGTCAAAGGCACGTTGGTAATCCTAGTCCAGTCTCACTCTCATCTCAACCAGCACATTGCCATTGCGATTCCCACGCACGCAAGAAAATGATCGTCATTCAACGTTCAAACATAATAAGAAAAGGGCAAGACTGTAATCTCACAAGGACTTGGTGGTGGGTTTCCCTCTCGCATTTCGCATACATACATACTGGTCCTCACACATGCACTGGCTTCCAACTCCCAAGCGAACAAAATTTATTTATTTATTTTCAAAAATAAATAACTACTATATTATATTCAGATATGATGCGTTTTTTTTTTTTTTTTTTAAAAAGGAACAGACAGAAACGGCGACGGTAGCTGCATATTCGGTTCCGTACAGTACCAGCTGGCCTCCGCTAAGTCCAGCTGTGATCACAGACGCACAACGATAAACTCACACACTGTACTACCATGCCTTTTCACCGTCCTCCCTCATTTTGCTTAGTTTCAATCTCTAATGTCTTAATTAATATTAATTAATTAGCCATTACTGTTACTCTTTTAGCATAATGTTTACATATTCTATCTTGATTAATTAATCATGAACTATATTTTGTGAAAAAAAAAGAGAGAAAGAAATCACAACGTACGGAACAAAAATTTGTGGGTGGGGAAATCAATATCTGTCGTCGCGTGAGTCACGAGATTTTTGAATTATCATCATAATGGTTGGATTTCAGTAACTGAAGAAGGAAGTCAGTAAAAGGAATGATCGTGACCGTACATTTATGAACTATGTTTATGAGACAATGACCAGTTGACTTCACTTCCGTTGCATTGCCCCTAATAAATTAGGGCCTCCCCTCCCCTTCCCTAATTTTATGTTTTCTAAGAACATGTATTCTTTATAAAAGACTATCCTGTTCCAACTGAGAATATCCATATTATAGTGGGGTTAACTTTCTCCGCAATAATTTTTTTCATTTACAAGATTCACAAGATTCATACGCAAGACTTTACTTAAGGTGGGGAATAAGTATGTACACCAACCCTAATTTTATGTTTTATATTCTATCTTATAAATAAATAATTAAAACACGTGCTCACAATTTGCTGTGCCTAAAAAAACAAAAACTCATTGGACCTGTGGTGAGGCCCATATGAAAATGACACCCAAGAACAAAGTCTAGTAATTACAAATATAATGCTACCAACCATACATCTCATTCTCATCATTTGCAATATAACCAACCCTCTAGAAAGTAGAAACAACAACTGTTCATCGCCATTTAGATATATATACTAGTACTAGTTACAATTATATATATGAAAAATCGTGGTATCACGCCGGGTACTTCCAAAAGTGGAACAAAAATTCTAAGTGTTTTGGATTGATTCAATATTGAATTGATGTTTGGAAGTTGGAACGAGTGTATAAAAAGAGTTTTTGGGGCATTCCTTTGAGATTCTTATTTGGTGCTGAACTAATTATTTGATACAGTCAGAAGCTTAATTAATAGCTGAAAGACAAAAAGTATTCAAAAAATTACAGTTATACCTTTTTCATTAAGATATCTTTACATCTTTGAGTAGACGTGAGATTAAATCCTTTCAAATACGAAATGATATGATTAAGTCCACCTCTGAAGTAAAATATTCAACCCTTGTCTTTTTTGAGAAAAAAATGATTTGCTGTTTAACTCTTTAGTTTTTATAAATATTTTCTTTTTTGGCCTGTACGTTGCGCGTGAGGTTTTAACACCTCATCTTAAATTTTCATTGCTAGAGGAGTACAAATTTCAAAACTACTACAACCCCTCGCATTGTGAGCCACCAACCAATGATTTTTATGAGGCTGAAAAATACTATAATGCTTTTTTTTTGGGTCGAAAAAATACTATAATGTATAGACTTATAAAAATATGATGGACTTTGAGAAGGTAAGGCCCAACAAGCTACCTTTGTCCTTTGCCGTACGGTTATATGGACAAAACAGTAGCAAGAACATAGACAAGCCCATCATCCTCTTTCGTGGACTTGCAAGCATTCTCGCCCATTAAATTGGAAATTACCGGGCCTCCGGTTCTTTTATGGAAATAGGGCTAATCACTATGTCCAATTCGCCCAAAAACAAAAAACAAAAAATAATTCCACCCAAAGAAAAAGACTATGTCAAAAAAAAAAACTTTTATTTAATAAAATTAGCTTAAAAATTAGTTAAAAAATGAAAGATAAAAGCAAAAAGTTGATATGTTAGCTAGCTTATTCAATTGAAACTGTTTGGTAAAACTAGCTGAAAGTTATAAGATGATAAATAAAAACATCATTAATTATTCAACCAAATCTTAAAATTTGGTAATCATATATTTTTAAATAATTATAATTATTTATAATCTTAAAAAACTAATATAAAATAAAATTTTAGATCATTTTCCATAAAAAATATTTTTTATAATTTAAAATGATTGTCAATAAAGATTAAATATTTTATTAAAAATTAAAATAAACAGTTCAATAATAAAAACAATCAGTGTGATATTAAAACAATAATAAAAAGTATTCCATACTAATATATCATCTAACATTTGGCAATGGTTAACGAGGGTAATTGACACATAAAAAAAAGGTAAAATATGTTTTTAGTCCATGAAATATAGTTAATATATGGTTTTAGACTTTTAGTCCATATAATTTAAAACCAGTGGTTTTGGTCCTTCAAAAATTGAAAATACACCAACTTAGTTTTTATCGATAAAAAATCATAGCTAATCCGTAGCAAATCTGTAGCAAAACTATGCAATAATAAGGACTAAATTGGTGTATTTTCAATTTTTGAAGGACTAAAACCACCAATTTTAAATTGTATGGACTAAAACCAGATCTCGACTATATTGCAGGGCCTAAAACCATATTTAACCCTAAAAAATTATAAAAAAATTTCATTTAATAGCGTAAAAAATATATTTTCTCAATTAGCTACTTGAAAAAAGTTAGTAGCTACCTACTGTTCTAAAAAAAGGCCGACGACCGAGTAGTCACACTCACACAGCAGGGGTCAGACCTAGTCGTCAATATGAGAGTGTCAGATGTCTAAACCTAGGTCTCCCCTATTTTTATAAGCCTATTATGGGTCGATTGGGCTGACTACTTCGAGTAGTGCGAACTTATTGGGCCAAGGGAGATCGGTCTAAAAGGACGAAGTCTAGTACATATCACCTACAAAAACTATCTTAACAATGATTGATAAAATGTTTCAACAAACAATTCATCTACCAATTTCAACATTCATCTCTAATTGAAATAACGTGCTAAACATACTTATATTAAGTCTAGACTATTTTTTAAACATAAGTCTAGACTAAATTAAACCATACCAATTTAATAAATCAATAAGGTTAAAGATTTTGAATAATTTATTTAATTCAAAATAAATTATATCATTCATTGAAACCTTTTAAACATCATATTTTAAAAATATATATTTATTGACTTATTTAAATATATTATTTTATGTAAAACAAATATGAGTCTAAGCCTATTTAAAATTAGCCTTAAGGTACATTTAAAATTTTTATTACAAGATAGATTTTAAAATAGATTTTCAAAAGACAAAACTTTTTAAAAAACTAAGACGGATTTCAAAAAGAATATCCATATTAGATAAATAAACCATATTCATATCTTAAATTTAGAAGATACATTAAACTTACACCTTAAAAAAAGGGAAAAGATATCTGTACATAAAACAGTGTGGTACCACTATTGTACCACACTGCTTTTAATGGGTTTAGGCACATGAGAGAGAGAAACTGACCGGTTTTATATACAGGGGCCACTGTGGTAAAATCAGTGGCCGCACTGTGTTATATATGGTTATCAGTTCTCTAAAATAATCCATATCACATTTGATTTGAATAACTTGAATGTGTATAATTTTGGCTGTTGAAGCAATAACTACATATATATGCGTGTGTAGGTGTATCCTTTTGAGTTGTGTAGCCTCTACAAAAAAGTTTAGTTGTGAAATCGCTATGGATTAGCTATGAAATATAATTACCTAGTGATTTTGTGGCTATTTCGTAACTAAAATTTGCAACAAAGGCTGGAAATATCAGGGAGGATATGGGTCCATGACGCGTACTAAATTATCATTTTTTTTACATTATCACATTCAGAATATAATGAGAGCTTAAAGATATGCATGAAGTCTTTTTATTGAATTATTGTATATTGGACAATGGAGTAATTAAGGAATTGAAGCCGGTTTATACTTGCTAGGAAGTTTGACCAAAAATCAATGGGTCATTTACATGATAGAACACATGCATAATTGCGTTTTATACTTTTATTTAATATCTATGCAATATCAAAAATATAATTTTGTTACTTTTATTTATTCAATTGTATATTAAAATATTTATATATAATATGAATTACACGTTAAATACAAAATAAAAAAAATAGCTTATTATCTTACCGCCCAAATCCTTAAAACACCAGTTACTTAACTGGTTGAGTATGTCAATTTACCAATGAAAAGATAGCTTATTACTATATTTATACTCATGAATTGAATATTCTGCCTAACACTTCCTAGCGGAAGTTAATATGAAGTTGTAATGATACATTCCATTTTATAAAATTACAAATGATGGATTCACTACAAGATCCAAATTTTCTTTTGTCAAAGATAGACTAAGATAGCCAAACAACACTTACAATATATTCAATGAATGATACAACAATACTCTAACAAATAAACATTACATAACATAGCATGCTCACTCAAAACACTGACAACACACTAAATTAAAATCATAAAATAAAATGGATAAATTAGTGAAATAACAGAGAACTACCAAATCCTAAATTTCCATCGCAATCCACAATAGCATCATAATCAATCCACTAATCTTCTGTGAGCGGAAATAACATTTTTCATTTCGTTTTTTTTTTGGCCTAGTCAGCCCTGCTGGCACTGCTCTGCAAGATAGGTCATTGGACATCACATGGGGACATTGTTGTCCTAGAACAGAGACGTCATGTGGAGAAGACTGCGCCACCGGACCTCAACGAAGTAGGAGGGAGCGGTGAAGCTGAAGGAGGAGATAGAAGGCAGGTGTAGAAAGAATAACAAGGAGGATGGGTAAAAGTAGTGATGGGGGAAGATGAAGTTGGAGAAAGGAAAAAAGGGGATGGGGGAGGAAGGAAAATAAGAAACTCTCACCAGAGAGAGAGGAAAACCCACCTACCGTGGGTGGAGCAACCCCATATATGGGGAAAGGGAATCCCCCTAAGGGGTGAGAGGCAGCAGTGGCTTGTCTGTGTTTACTCCTGCGGCTAGGGTTTTTTCAAGATCCAATTTTTTTAAGTTGTGCCTTATAGCATGTTTGTCTTATAACATGTTTGTGTTGTCATTGAACCAACCTCAAATCCACGTTTGTACCAATCCAACTCATTCTTCCTTCTGTAAAACTTACATTGGAAAGCCAAATTTTACTTTGAAATTCTTGAATGTACGTTAGCCAGCATGTAACCAAACATACGCTTAGCCGTTTGGTATAATAGGCTGCATTCTTATTGATAAAGACATTGAATATTTGTGTGATCTGTCCCCTTCAAAGATTAGATGCCTAAAGGTACTTACTTGTAACTATTAACTTTGAAAATCCTCTAGTTTTGAAATCTTTTTTTTTTTGCATGCTTTGTTTGTAAACTGTTATTTGTATTTGATATTTGATAGGATGATGATCCATATGTTCATAGAGTAAACCCCCACTTTAGTTCCTGACTTTTTCCCGGTCGGGCAGTTTAGTCCCTGATTTATATAAATCAACATGTTAGTCTCCAACTTTAATAAACATCCGTCAGTTTAGTCCAAAAGGTCATATGCCGTTAACGGAGATGTGACATGTCACGTTAAGTGACATGTAGGAGTCCAACATGGCTTCAAACGTCGTCGTTTTGGCTTAGGGACATTGCTCAACAAGTGGATTGCTTTAACGTGTGCATTCATTAGAGTTTTTCTCCATAAAACCAAAGGTGTGAGATTTCATTTTTCAGAAATAAGAAGTTCCAAAGTTGTGAAATGTTACTGCCATCACTGTGAAGCATCGTAGGGTTACCTTGAAAGTCATTTTCCTTCTTAGAAACTATGACTCTGTGATGGAGTGCAGTCTTAGCTAGGCGATGGTGCTATGCAACTTTATCTCAGCAATTGAGTATACTAAGATGAGTGATGCAACTTTCGTTGAGTGTTTTGGGATGTGAGACTGACTTTAGATTGAGTTTGTAGTTTTTGAGTTCCCCTGTTTTCTGGTTTGTGCCTTTTATTGTTGGCTTGTTTTATGCAGGGACGGATTGAAGGAGGGACAAGCACAGGCCTTGGCCCCCCCTCCCCCATTATATTACATACATACTATATACAAAAAATAAAATATTATCAATATATATGTAATAATTAAAAAAAATTAAATAAAATGAGTGTAATACATTTAATTTTTATAATATAGATTTTATTTAATATTCATTATTGAAATTTAATCTCTTTAAGTGATTTCTATAAAAAAATTATTTGATACAAATGTTATTATTCATAAATTTTATAACATGAATGTACTGTATGTATAACTTAAATAAAAGATATGATGAATTTGACTACTATTTAATATTTATTATTAAAAAAAAATTCCGGCCCCCCTTCGTATGAATCCTGGATCCGTCCCTGGTTTTATGGTGGATTTCCTGGTTTGTGTGACTTGGACTGAATGTTAGGTTTCGTGGTTGTGGGTTTTTCTTCTAAGTTGTTTCATCTATTTTTGTCTTCCATAATTTTCTTTTGCTGTTAGGTTTTACTTTGGCGGGTTAGAATTTCTAGAGAGCATATTGAGAGGATTTCATGTTAGGATACACTTCTCATGTTTTGCACTCCTACCTCCTTTGTCCAACCAAGGTGGGATCTATGAATTTTACAACCTTGGTTTGATGTGCAAAAATCTGAGCATCACATAATCAAGTGTGTAGGAGTATGTAGAAGTGGTGCACATTTATAGGATTGAAACTAGCATACCTCTCTCCCCTACTATGAATATGCATTCATAGTTGCTTACAACTTATCATAACAATACCAATGGATAATATATTTAGTTGTTGAACATTATTTTCCCTGGATGGTTGATGTGTTTGTTGAACTTGTTCTTTATTCTGTATAGCTTTCCTTGTTATTGCAACAACCATGGTCATTTGTGTATCACACTCACACCAAGACCTGGGTTAGTGGTTGGGAAGAAGTGGGTTTGGGTTTTTAGATTTAAATCTAGATATTACAAAAGGTTAGAGATTAGACTACGTACATCATGATGTCTTGAAGTTTGGAGTGGCTTGAGCATAAAACACAAGAAAATCTGAATTAAGGAGACCAGGTGCTGGTATATAGAATGAAAGAAATTATTGCAAATGCTTGTAATCATACACAGTAACTTTGGCACAATTAAAATATGCTTTGTGATTCATTGAACTTGAAAATTTTTCCGAGTTTTCTTTTCTCCAATAGATCTTGACAATTGGATAGAAAAACCTTACTTAACTGATCCATGATTATGCTATAGGGAATACTCCTGCCTTTTGCCAAGCTATCTGAGCTCCATTTATTCAACGTTTTGCATAGCAGAATAGATGGTGAAGTTTTGCTATAAAATACTATAACATAATTAAATAATTATTTGGTTAATTAGCTTGCTTATTGATCATTTAGGGTTCATTTAGTTTTTTACCTTTTCAATTTATATTTATGACCAAGTTTAATGTTTTTGGTTTGTTATATTTTTTTCACATAAAATGACGTAATTCACTGTCACCTAGAGGCTCCAGATATGACCAATCATGCCACATCAGCAATCAATTAATGGAAAACTGTGTTTTGGATTAAACTGACCGACAATGAATAAAGTTGGGGACTAACGTGTTCATTTATAAAAGTCAGGGACTAAACTGCCCGACCAGGAAAAAGTCAGGAAATGCAGTGGGGGTTTACTCTATGTTGATAAGACTGCAACCATATGTGTTTCCAAACTTCATGACATAAATGCATAGTTATTTAAGGACAAGGATTTGATATTTGATAATAATCCAATAGTTGTGGCTAATGTTGTAGCAGCGCTCAGGAAAATAGTACGTAGTAGACCCATCTTTGAGATCACACACTACCAATTCTCCTTGTTGCTTTAAATAAATGTGCAAAGTAAGTTGGATGTATATTTGTTAATATAATTGAAAATTAAAAACAATTTTGAATTTAGTTTAATTTAACTCCTTTCCCTCTAAGATTGAGTGTGCAACATTTGTAGCTGATTTATGTTTTTGTTCCATTTGGTAAATATATTTTAATTCTTAACTAGTAGGAAAAGGCTTTGATATATTTTTGTTGTTGTGGGGCAATATATTTTAATTAAACACATATATATCTTTGGCAGAAATAGAAAGTAAAATAAAATAGTGGGACAATCTTGTTTAGTCTGCATAGTTGCATTTACTCCAACTATTATGGACAAGTGTTTCTCTATCCCTATCTTTACTCCTATCTTTACTCCTATACAAGCATCCCTTTTTGTCTTCACTTCAATTATAAAAGAGTGGAGTAGAGCCAAACAGAGCCCATTAATTAGGCTTAACCCTCATTGAGGCCTATTTAAAGAGATTGCATGCATGATGCAATTAGGTTTGTTTTCCTCTTCTCACCTTTTTTCCCCAATTATATATTGCATGTAAACCACACTTATATATCTTCAACTATACACATTAAACCTTCAATCCACTATATTCACCCAAAAGATCCATGATTATAATATGTTAGATCCTAATCCTAAGTATTCCACGTCCAAATGCAAGATGAAATTAAAATTCAACTCTATACAACTTAAACAACTACCCAAAAAATTTAGAAGCAAACCTCAAGGGATTGGTCGAGTGGAGTCGCATGTTCGAACCTCCACTCATCTCCTTAGGGTGAAGTAAATGTAAGTACCTCTAGTGGTTTTTGAGTTCGCAGGCCTTCCCCGTCTTGGACTGAGACATCGTTCCCTCACCCTAAATTTATGTGACCAAAGAAAAAGATTACAAGCAAATAAACACATTAGGTAGATTAGTTCTATCATTATATTTCACTTTCATTTTTCAAGTTGCAAATATCTTTCATTCCAATGCTTTTTATGTAAATTAATTCCACTGCTCCTTCACAATGAATCGGTGACACTTTACTTAAAAAGAAATTAGTTTACCTTGTTTAAAACAATTTATTATTTTCATTGACAAAAAGTATTGATAAATTATATATACCTTTTATAATGTATCATACACTTTAAAGAATTGTCTTAAAGTAAATAAAAGTTCACGGAATATAAGAGCACTACTCCTAAGTTCTATCTTCTTTTTCTTTCTTTTCATTATCATGTCTTTGTCACCTTTTTAGGGGTTCGCCTTTTAGGTTTATATACTCTTTTTTCTATATATACTTTCTAACGATTTTAATAAATCTGTTTCAATTTTTAAGGTTATATTTTACAGATTAAATATTGCAAACCTCAAGACAAATGGCACAAATGACACACCACCAACATAAATAATTTACATGGACCCATTTAGTTAAGTAAGAATATTGCCAAAAAAAATTCAGTTTAGAATAATTAATAAGATAATTTTGATGCGATATTTTATATGTAACTCAAACTTTGTATTTTAAAATCTAGTTAGAAAATAACGTTTGAATTTTTAAAACAAATCTCAGTTATCTATTCGCGTAATTTGTTTACTAAAAACTTGGCTTTTCGGCATGTCAGAGTTGCAATCTGTGTTTTACCCCATCTGTTTATGTATACAAATCCCCACCTGCATACAAAGAGCATATATACTTTATTGAACTTTTTCCAATTTTTTTGCATCATTAATTTGGATAATACTTGCTTAAAGACTTTATATTAGATATATGTTTACTAGTGAAATGGCACTATATACTTGGTTTTAGTGTGCACTTATTGAATTACTCTTCCGCCGTTTAGATGTGGTCAAATGATCAAGCGAAACTTTTTTCTTACAATAGTGATAACGAAATTTAAATTTATCACTTCATGTAAATTATTTGAATTTTTCATAAAAAAAATCCAATGTAATGGCTTGATCAAGAGCAACGCTTTATTCTAGTTTAACGGTTTTAAGACATTTATTAAACACAGCATATAATTTAATGAGATCAGTTGCAATTAGAATTTTTAATAAACTTCATCATTATCGGAGGAGCTCTATTTTAACATAGATGATGTGACCCTTTTGAGTTTGACAAGAAATAATTAAATTTTACTAGGTTAGGTAAAGACAGACAATGTAAATCAATTTATCTATTTATTTATAGTGAATAAAGGTAATGTGAAATGATTAATCTACAGGTAAATTTTATTACACGGTTGAAAAGCCGATTTGATTAAAAGTTTTTATCTAACCATACTTTTAAATTAATTATTGTATTGCTTCTACTTCTATTCTTTTTAAGTGTTATTTAAGATAATTACACACTTTCTCTCACACATATATACTAAAAAGGTATAGTTAGTATTCTCATTTTTATTAAAATTATTATTTAATTTTTTAATATGATATTTATCTCAAACAAATTATTTGTATATATTTTTAATTAGATAAAAATAAGGGTATGGATGTCAAAATAATAATTAACGTTATTTTAACTTTTTCAAATAATAAAAAATAGAAAAAATGGTTAAATATGTTTTTAGTCCCCGAAGTTTGACTCGAATTTGGTTTCAGTCCTTAAACTTTAAAACCGTTGGTTTAGGTCCTATTCTCCTGAAATCACGTAACTTTAGTCCCTTATGTTCTGAAATCACGTAACTTTAGTCCCTCCTATTAGAACAATTGCAATAGCAGCAATATGGAATATATGAAAGAAAGATGATCACAAAGAAAATTATTTCTCTACTGTCATTAAACCAGAAAGGAATACAAATATATACATATGAAGAAAATGAAGCTAACAGAAAACTATCATACAGCTAACAAACTAACTGACAACAAATTAACTGATTCTAGCTTAAACAATCCAATACCCCCCTCAAGATGGGAGGAATATATTCTTAACTCCCAACTTGGACAAGATATTAAGGAAAACAGTACGGGGTAAGGACTTTGTAAAAATGTCTGCCAGCTGATGGTGTTTTCTAACATGGATCAATTTTAAAACACCTTTGTCCACTTGTTCTCTGACATAGTGAAGATCAATTTCAAGGTGTTTAGTTCTTTCATGGTATGTGGGGTTAGAAGCAATGTGGATAGCAGCCTTGTTGTCACAGTAGACAGTAGCATATGGTGTGAGGATGTGGAAGTCAGTCAACAGATTTCGTAGCCAAGTTAATTCAGTGGAGACAGAAGCTAAAGATCTGTATTCTGCTTCAGCTGAGGATTTGCTAACAGTAGACTGCCTTTTAGCTTTCCATGAAACAAGAGAATTTCCCAAAAAAATACAAAAGCCTGTGGTGGATCTTCTGCTATCAATGCATGAACCCCAATCAACATCCACATATGCATGAAGTTTGTTGTCAGAATTTGCCTTAAATAGGATTCCTTGGCCAGGAGTATGTTTGAGATATCTTAGAAGAAGATAAGTAGCATCCATATGACCAAAATGAGGGTTAGAGACAAATTGGCTTAGTTTGTGAACAACATAACAAATGTCTGGTCGGGAAATGGTTAAATAAAGGAGTCTTCCTATTAGCCTTCGATAAACACCTGGATCAGTGAGTTTAGTACCAGATTCAACATGTAATTTCAAGGAAGCATCCATTGGAACAACAGAGGGTTTGCAGGCCAGGCCAGCATGCCACAGTCTTCAAGGAGGGAAAGAGAATAGTGTCTTTGGCACATAAAAATGCTAGCCTTGAATTTTGATAGTTCCAAACCCAAGAAAAATTTGAAGTCTCCTAGGCCCTTCAATTTGAAGTGGTGATGAAGCATATCTTTGACAGAGGAGATAACAGCAGAATTGGGGGAAGCAATAACAATGTCATCAACATAGACAAGGATTGCAATGAAATTGGAATCTGTACCTTGAGTGAACAAGGTGTAGTCATGCTTGGACTGTTTGAAACCCTGAGAAGTAAGAGTGGTGCTGAATGTGTGGAACCAGCTTCTGGAGGCTTGTTTGAGCCCATAAATTGACTTATGTAATTTGCAAACCAAGGGAGCAGAGGAAGAATAAGCAATCTGATGGGTGTATCCTTGAGGAATTTGCATGTAAATGTCCTCATCAAGGCTTCCATTGAGAAAGGCATTGTTGATGTCAAGCTGAGCAAGGTGCCAATGGTGTGATGCAGCAAGGGATAACAGTAACCTCAGAGTTGTAATTTTTGCAACAGGAGAAAAGGTTTCTTGGAAATCCAAGCCATATTGTTGAGTGAAACCTCTAGCAACCAATCGGGCTTTGTGTTTTGCAATAGTACCATCAGAATTGAGTTTTAATTTAAACAACCACTTGCAGCTAATAGGCTGCTTGCCAGGAGGAAGAGGGATGATGGACCATATGTGGTTGACATCCATAGCAGCAAGTTCATCTTGTATGGCTTGTTGCCAGTGGGGGAATTTTATTGCTTGTTTGTAAGTTTGAGGTTCATAGTGAGCAGAAACTTGGCAGAAGTATTGAGTGTGAGTAGGGGACAATTTGGAGTAGGTGAGATAATGTTGAATGGGATAGAGAGGATTGGAATGGGAAGCTACATTGTAGCAATGATAATCAGATAGGTAGGTAGGGGGTTAATGGTTCTGCTGGACCTTCTTGGAGGAGGCTGATCAGGAGGGGTGGTGGCAAGTTGGTTATCAATGGTAATGGTGTATGGAGTAGGGTCAGTATCATCATAGGATACATGCTGAATGAGATTGGGGGTTATGTGATTGCTAAAAAAATCAGGAGGAGGAGCAGTGGACTTACTTGTTTGGAAAGGGAATATGTGTTCATAGAACTTCACATCTCTTGAGATGAAAGCTTGATGAATGGCCAGGTTGAGAAGCTTGTATCCTTTGTAGTCAGGAGGGTATCCAATAAAAACAGATGCAGTAGCTCTAGGACTAAATTTATGTCTGTTGGATGATAGAGTTGAAGCATAGCATAAGGTGCCAAATGTCCTAAAAGCAGAATAGTTAGGCAATTGACCATATAAAATCTCATAAGGGGACTTGTGGTTCAGAATAGGACTAGGAGTTCTATTCATGAGGTAAACAGCAGTTTTAACACAATCGCCCCAAAGAGTTAAAGGAACATTAGATTGAAATAGTAAAGCACGGGCAATGTTCAAAATATGCAAATGTTTACGCTCAACAACGCTATTTTGCTCAGGCCTTTCAACACAAGAGAATTGGTGTAAAACACCTTTCTTTAAGAAGAAATCCTTAAATTGAAGTTCTCTGGCATTGTCAGATCTAAACTTCTTAATTTTAGCATGGAATTGAGTTTCAACATAAGAAAAAAATTGAGGGATAAGAGGGATGCAATCAGATTTATTATGAAGCAGGTAAATCCAAGTAAATCGACTCTTATCATCCACTAAAGTCAAAAAGTACCTAAAACCATCATAGGTGGGCACTCTAAAGGGGCCCCATATGTCAGCATGAATTAAATCAAAACAATTAGGACTAAAGTGATTGGGATTGGAGAAAGGCAATCTATTTTGCTTGGCAATATGGCAAGTGCTACAATGATATCTAGAATCAACAGAACTAAGAGGAGTTTTATTAGCAATCAGTCTGTAAACAGAATTAGGAATATGTCCTAATCTCCTATGCCAAGTGTCATAGGTAACAACATTACAAGAATGAATACAAGAAGGAGGAAAAGTGCATGGAGGAAACTCAAAGACCAGCCATCTGTGATGTTGTTTAACAGTGCCAATCTTCCTCAATGTCTTGAGGTCCTGGAGAATAAAAGAGTCAGGTTCCATAGTGAATCTAAAAGAATTATCATTAATTAAAGTGAGAAGAGATAATAGATTAAATCGGAATGAAGGAATAAAGAGCACATTATGAAGAAAAATATCATCAGTGAGCTTGATGCTGCCAATACCTTCAACTTTGACTTTGGTAGAATTTGGTAAAAGAACATGTGAATTATTAATGGCAGTATAAGAATGAAATAAGTGTTTAAAACAGCAAATGTGAGAAGTTGCACCAGAGTCTATTATCCATGTATGATAATTATTAGAGGGAACAACATTCATACATATACCTGTAACGTTTGTAGCAACAATATCAGAGGTGGGTTCAGTTTGCATTTGATTAGCAAGATAGGTGATTAATTGTTGACATTGAGTAGTAGTGAAAGGAGAATGCTGAGAACAATTTGAATTATCAGAACTGTCTTCAACTTGATTAACCGTGTTTGTAGGACGATTCTTGAAGTAATTCGGGGGATATCCAACCAATTTGTAGCACTTATCTTTTGTGTGGCCTAACATGTCACAATGGGCACATATGGGCCTTTCTTTCTTTGAGAATTTTCTCCTCGTAGTGGAAGATTGTGAAGAGTTTACAGCAAAAGCAAGGGGATCAGAATTAGCAGTAGTAGGAGGGGGAAGAACAACAATTTCACGTTGGGCTTCTTCTTGAAGGACAAGAGAGAAAACATTGCCAATGGAGGGTAAAGGGTCAGATAGGAGAATCTGTCCACGAACTTGGGAAAAGGAGTCATTCAATCCCATGAGGAAGGACATTACATATTCAGATTCTTGAAAAATTTGAAGTTGCTGAAGACCTCCACAGGTGCATTGGAAGGTGGGTTTGTAGCAAGATAATTCTTCCCAGATGGATTTCAGCTTGGTATAATAGGTGCTGATATCATCCATACCTTGCTGAAGAGACATTAATTGGCGCCGTAGTTGAAAAATGTGAGGGTCGTTCTTTCTTGAGAACCTTGTTTTCAAATCGTCCCAAATTTCTCTAGCAGTAGAAGCAAACAAGATGTTGGTGATAATGTCTTTGGAAACCGAATTATAGAGCCAAGAAATGACAACATTATTGGCACGAGTCCAGGCAGCAAAGGTGGGATCATTTTCTGCAGGTTTCGGGAGAATGCCATCTATGAAGGCTAGTTTGTTCTTCACAGAAAGAGCTACACGCATTGCTCTGCTCCAAGTAGTGTAATTCCTATTATCAAGAGGCTGAGAGGTGAGAACAAGACCGGGACCATCCGAATGATGCAGAAAGAGAGGGTTGGAAACATCTTGAGTGGGATCTTTTGCTGTAGCAGCCATTAGAGGAAGAGAAAAGGAATCAGAGTAACAGCAGGGGTGAGAAAGAAAGGTTCAGCGATGATGAAGAATAATCTTTCCTGATACCATATTAGAACTATTGCAATAGCAGCAATATGGAATATATGAAAGAAAGATGATTACAAAGAAAATTATTTCTCTACTGTCATTAAACTAGAAAGGAATACAAATATATACATATGAAGAAAATGAAGCTAATAGAAAACTATCATACAACTAACAAACTAACTGACAACAAACCTACTGATTCTAGCTTAAACAATCCAATACCTCCCTTTACACCGTTAACTTTAGACGTTGACATGGGAAAAATATTTCTATGTCAGTTTGTCTAATCATATTCAATGACCATGATGTGACAATTGAATTACACCTTAGCTCATTCAGTCAGTTTTATTAGCTTCATAAAAAATGTGAAGTTAAATTTAATAAAACCTGGCTATATGAGATGAGATGTAATTCAATTGTCACATCATGGTCATTGAAACAGACTCAACAAACTGACACATAAATTTGTTTGTCACGTTAGTATTAAAGTTCAAAACATGAGGGACTCAAACCAACGATTTTAAAGTTTCGGGATTAAAACCAAATTCAGGTCAAACTTGATGGACTAAAAACATATTTAACCCAACAAAAAAATTCCTTTATATAACACTTAAAAAGGAGCGTAGTAATTTCATATATTTCTATATTTTTTTTTTCTTTCTCTTTTATTTTTATTTTTAAGGGATCAAATAATAAAAGTAATAATCGGTACGAAAATGGCAGAAAGATTTATTGGGCCATAATATCAAACACTTTCACATTTATTTGGGTCCTACATAGATAAAAGCCTCACACAGACACAGGCTCAAAGTCCTACACTAAATGATTATAGATAACCACTACACAAATATTTGAAATATTAAAAGTAACAAGATTTTGTTCAAAGTGTTCTTTTTTTGGGTGAAAACATGTATTATTTGATGAGAAATAACATTTTTGATGAATTCTTGTACTTCATATTTCATGTATTATTCATTGTAAGCAATGATTTATGTTTTTTTATTATTTATCACGTTTCAAATAAAAAACTACTAATAAATAACATTTTTATCAAACAAATATTCTCTATAAAGTAGATCAAAATAGGATACTCAGACATTTCAATTATGATTTAGCTTTACCTATTGGTATTATAACAATTGTACTATGATGACTTTAAAAGAATCAAAATAAAAATCATAAGTGGGCGTAACTTTTTTAAGAGCTACTAGTTCTTTTCTTTTTCTTGTTTTACTGTACCAGAAAAAAACAATAATGATTGGCCCATGACATGAAGCAGTAAAATAAAATTCAATAGAACCCATGAAACGGTTGCAGAGGCTTTTAGAAAGGCTGCAATGCTAGGCTAAAACAAAATATAGAATAGAAGTAGCATAATTTAAGTGTATGCAAGGACAAACAGGCTCTGCCATCCATAAAAACAAAAGATTCAATGAGTTGATGGTGAAAGGAGTGTGCTGTGTTGTGCTGTACTCTTTCGTTTAATGTCAGCACCATGTGATAGCAGGTGAACCCCTTCACCCCACATGTGGACCTCCAATTCATTACACGACAAACTCATCTCTTTTTCTATTTCTATTTCTTACCATATGCAAATTCAATTTCTCCCCTTTTATCCTTTTTTTCATATAGAAATAGATAATAGCATGTTTGGTTTAACGTTAAAACATATTTGGTAAACTTTAAAACATGGTAAATAGATAATAGCATACCCTTTTTATGACATAAATAGATTCTAATAGCATATTTAATTTAACGTTAAAACATGGTAAACTCACATTTTCAACGCTAGAAATTATTGTGATAGAAAATCCAAACTTAAGTTTAACCAGTTTCAACGTCAAATCAAAACACACTAACTTCTATTGCGTACATAAGTAAACCAAATAAGACAACACCCTTGTGGCCATTGATTCAATGAAATACAATCAGCCATCTAACACCAATTATTAAATTTTCTACATGATTAGCTACCATTACTCAAAAGTGATAAACCAATAATGAAACTAATTTACGGTGAGGGGAAGGGTAACACTAACACTCATCCCAAAACACAGACAGAAGCAGCAGAAAATAGCAACTAAATGATAGAAGAAAAAGTTGGATATATTACACTAAAGTAAAACAACAGTATTTTGTTTTGCCTAAGTTTGGTGAAACACACCTATAGATAATTTAGGAGGAGGGGATGAGAGTAAAACAAAAAAAGGAAAAGAGGAAAAGAAAACTACTCTTATAAACTAATATGTCTGTCCAGGTATGCAATATATGTATCGCTTGCTGTTAGTAGTATGTATTGATTGATGATGATGACAACCTCATTTGATTCTTCTCTAGGATCTACTCTTTTGATCTAGGTGTATTCAGCTATACATCTAGAAGATTTTTTTTCTTCTATATGCTTCTATAAATCTGCACAGAAACAAACCACAAACAAAAGAAAATTCATTAATGAAAGGGGAACTCATTTACCAGAACATATGCAAATTCTAAGATGATTTTAACCTGTAAAGAACTAACAAAAATTTTAAAAAGAGAAAAAAGGAAAATGAAATCTTACCCTAATATAAATGATCCCTTGCTGCTGGCCATTTCTGTTCTTATTACCTACAATTCAAAATCTTCATGTGCAGAATAGAGCCTAAGAAATACATAGACATATATATATATATATATATATATATATGGAACTTGTCAGTAGAATTCTATCTACATTCATTATACAGAGAAAAATGACATATAGACTGCAATAAGCAGTACCTTGAATTGTAAAGAAAATTAATGGGCAGCCATGTCATTAGAGGTGGTTGTTGATTCTGAGTTGTTATGAGAAGATGAGCTAGCTGAAAATACGACACTCTCATTGAGCTCTGCCAATGTAGAGAAGTCAGTCAGATTATCTCCAGCTGCTTTTGTTGGTGAAGCAAAGAGACTGTCAGGAAGGGCATGCTCCACACTTCTTCCGAGCCAAGAAAGAAAAATACAACTTCAGAAAACTTGTAATGAAATACAAATATCCTTAAGGAGGGAAAATTAAAATGAGGAAAGCCTCCAAAAGCCTGTACCTATTGCCAAGATCTGCAATTTCAGCATTTGCACCATCTTTTATATTTCCACTCTCAGTATCATTAATGTAGGGTGGATCAATTTCTTTCTGTGGCTGCTGCTGTTCAGATGCAGTGCATAAAGAACTGGTAGGAGTGAGGCTGCCAGTGCCACTGTAACCTGCAAAGGAAAAGCATATTGACAATGTAAATTGCCTAACCCTGTTCACTAGAATTGTACACCATAAGCTACCATCGATTCACTAACCTGGAATATGTCCTTTAATGCTACCAGAAGACAGACCTGCATTGTTAATGTGACTATGAAGTTGATGGGGCAAGATCAAAGGAGTACCAACGGAGAGACTGCGTTGGTGATGATTGAGAGGATTATTCTTGAAGTCTGGAAGCTGCAGATTCTTCAGCCTTCTTTCTTGGAGTTCAAGGACTTGCTGCAATTCAGCCTGCTCCTCAAGTTTTCTTCTCAATAAGATATCATGTGGATTATGTAACATTCTTGCTCCTGCATAAAACAGGTTAGGTGAGAACAAAATGGAAACAGCATGAGAGAATCCTTTCCAAGTATTGCCACACACATGAACTTTTTTGGTAAGTGTCAGTGCTCCAGAGAAAAGGGAAAATAAATAGCAAATTCTTTAGTGCACACCCATCTCCAGAAACCAAGTAGAATAAAAATGCCAACAAGAGAAATTTGATTACCAAGATGGAAATCATAAGACTCTTTAGAGTCAAACCCAGAGGGACTTAAACATGGGGAAAAATCTCCCCTCTCTAGTTGCTGTTGTTGATGCTGTTGTCTCCTGCATACATCAGTCATGATAACATTAATTTAGGAATTGCAAGATATAACCCAAACAAAAACATGATGTTCACTTACTTTTCAGGAACTTTTCCCTTCTCCTTGTAGGGTTTGACAAGTACACGTGAATCACAGATAAAATGAGGATTCCCTTTGGATAATATGAGTCTCACTGTATCCGGGTAAACAAAGGTAACAAACCCAAACATACGCTTTTGCTGGTAAGGAATTCTCACATCTTGTACAGGTCCAAATTTGCTTCAAATGAACAAAAGCAGCTACTCAATGAAATTATTCAATTTGGATTTGAATATATGTGCACATGAATATGTAAACGAAGAACTTGCATGCACACAGATACTATTGTCTTACAACCAAATATTAAGTTATAAGAATCAGAGATCAAGATTCCAATAACCACCCAAAAGTTAGTTGCTACCTGACCTGATAATATGTATGAAAATCTTTCACTTACATACCGTAAAGTCCACAGCATCACCAAGAACACTAAATTAATAGAACAATATATCACTGACTTTGAACTGTAACCTTCTGAGGACACAACTCCTATGACACAGTCTCAAGCAGTATAAGTCACAAACATGCTTCCATCCACCCTTTTCTACCACTTAATAAATAACTATCCTTCAAAAAATCCAGATGAAATCCTACCATTGCTTCAAAAAAGCTATGTGAGGTTTTGAGATGGTGTGCATCATCAGGTGGATATTATTCACAAAATCATAATAAAGCAATAGTATAACCGTACAGGATCACGGTAACAAAAATTTATGTCAGTGTCATGTTTTTTAAAAGCATTTATTGTTTCTTTCAAAACGGGCATGATTTTTTACAATCTTCCCAATTATGAGATATATTCTATACATTGAAAATGAAACCGAAACAAGGACTACATTATGCATAATTTCTTAAAATGGATTAGGCCAACCAAATATGTCAATTTATAGTTTCAAGAGACCATACTAATTAGTAATTAGCACGCACAAAGTTCTTTCATTTAGATATATACTGGCTGTTAATGTAAATTTCCCATTTGACAAATTAATAGTCATTTGTAACCAGAAAAGACTCCTAAACTATGTTAATTGGGACATTAACATGCTGCATGGTAGATATTCAGGTATACGTGTCCAAGTAAGACAAAACAGTATATACAAAATCAGCATTAATAAGGAGAAGTGATCACTATAAACTATGAACACATTATTTGCAAAGCTTCTTCACAAGAGAAAAAACCATTTTATCTTTAGGGGAAAACACAGATTGAATTGAAGCCTGAGAATGTACAGGATTAACCTGGTCTCCTCATGGGAGACATACATCATGCTCTGCAAAAGTTGATACAAACTCTAAATGTTACACACAAAACATGACTTGGAAGTGAAAATCTTATCTTAATGCAGTAACATTATGCCCAATGATAACTGAGTTCATAGTGGGTACTGCTGAAGGGCCAGCGAAAAAACTTTATTGACCAAGCAAGCTCAAACCAATCAAAGATAGCAAAAGGAACAATCATTACTTACGTTAGGAGTCAGGATCAAGCAAAACCATTTATGCTGTATGCAGTGAAAACAGTGTAAAATTACCACAAATTTTCACTTTTATGCATGGAACCTGGAATAATTAATTGCAAGATTTGATAACTGAATTCTCAATAGTTTTCTGTTTCATGTAGGCGCGAAAAATCTAGCTACAAATGTGATACAAAATTTGGCTACTAATGCGATATAACTTCGCATTTTTCACAGGCACAACATTAATGAATTGTTTATAACATGTTTTACCTGAAGTACCCTGAAACATCCTCATCTTTGAATTTAAATTTACGCGCGGATAACCTAGCTACAAATGTGATATAAATATGGCTACTAATGTGATATAACTTCACATTTTTCACCAGCACAACATTAATGAATTGTTTATAACATGTTTTACCTAAAGTACTCTGAAACATCCTCATCTTTGAATTTACGCGCGAAAAATCTAGCTACAGATATGATATAAATCTGGCACGAAAAATCTAGCTACAGATATGATATAAATCTGGCTACTAATGTGAATAACTTCACATTTTTCACCGGCACGACATTAATGCATTGTTTATAACATGTTTTACCTAAAGTACTCCGAAACATCCTCATCTTTGAATGTGCTTTCAGCAGGAAATGTCAAGTAAATTTGTCGCGAAGCAGAGTTGGGTTTGTCCCCTGAAACCATTGCTAGAAAGTCATTCCTTTCCTGCCTTCCCCGACCAAAGTTATAAAATTCTTCACCTGTCATGAAAGCTGCTGCTGCGGCTCTGAAATGCAACACAAGCATAGGTATAAGACCAAAATAATAGCACCAAGAAACAGAGATAAAATAAACAAAACTAAAGATGACATTCCCATTTAAGTCTCATATATAATAAACCTCTGGGGATCACTTTGCTGTTGCATCAAAAAATCAATGTACTTGTCATACGAAGATGGTGAAGCTCCTGCCACTAGCTGCGATGCAGCCACCAATCTCTGATGTTGAGCAGCCTTGAGCCTGATGAACTCTTCCTCCACCCCCTCAAACTTGCTAGGGGAACCAACAATGGCACCACAAGTAGCATCCAGTGAGTCAGCGTGAACAAACTTACAATTGGCACCATTTTTACAGAATCCCCTTGCAAAGTAAAGGCATGGCTTATAACCAATTCCAGAGCCACCTTCCTCAAACCCAAAACACGCATCACTAGCAGAGTAACTTCTTCTATGGAAATGTGCATCACCATTATTAAGAGAGTGCCAATTGTGAGCCTCAGTACCTAATTCAAGGCATGGATCGACCAAATCATCGTTCTTAGATGGCTCATTGAGGAAGGGAAAATACTCATTCACCTGTTGCTCATCCACAAAATCACAATCACCATTGCCACGAGGTGAAAAGGAAGAAGCAGCTCTAATGTTCTCGTAGGAGAGTAAAGGGCTCGCCTTTGGGCTTGGGAACCCAGAAGGTGGCCACGCATGAGCATGAGAGGAGGGTGAAGATGGATTCCTAGAGAAGTCAAAGCCATTGGTGGGGACTCTGGGAGAAGACTTAGAAAATGGATTACTGGAGGTACCAGTGAGTCTTGCAGCAGGGTTAAGAGGGGAAGGAGATGAAGGTGTCAAACCCAAATGGGACTTGACCCTCAGAAAGAGATTGTGAAGCACAGGGTCAGGACTACAAGCTAAACGTATTAGCTCAGAGTCTTCCAGGTTCATCAACAGGTAACCCATAATTTTTGAGGCATTTTCTGGGTCCAAGTTTTTGACTTTGGAGAGCACCACATTTGTGGCTTCATAGGAACCCATCAATTAAAAATGAAAACTTTAGCTTGTTTTTAGTCACAACAGAAAGAAATGGTAGAGGAAATGAAGAAAGAGAAATGGTGCCGGCGGTGGTGGAGATATCTGTTAGCACATACCTTACCAGTAGCAGTAGGTTTTGGAGTCTATGAAATGCATATGCTGAGTGAACAACACACACTCACTCACTCTCTCTCTCTCTCTCTGTAATCTCTCTCCTATCTTTGGAGGGTCAGAGCGGTAGATTTCTCAGATCCACAACAAGGATGGATTTGGATTATCGTCAACAACATAAGTTACATAACCTGCTTTTAAGGTTTTCTTCTAACAATTTCCAATCATTTATTTTTTAAAAATTATCTGTAACAAAAATGTTTATAAAATATTTTCAAAATTTGAAATGTATTCTAAAATTGTTTAAATTCAATTTTTTGGCATAATTGCGTTAATCTCAATATATTATTTTTCTAAATAAAAGAGATAAAGCAAAATAAAGAAGAATTTAATTAAAAAAATGGTTTAAAAATTTATTTAATCAAAATAAAAGTGTTTAATAAATAAATTTATAAGTGAAATTATAGTTTATAACTTATTATTTTTTCTTCTACTTTTATTTTTAATATTTTCATATAGTTCCAATTTTATTTTTATCCTTTTCTATTTAATTTTAAATATTTATTAACTTTTCAAAGATGAAATTATTTTATCAATAATTTATATATTATACTATTTATTTTAACCAATGTACTATTTTATTTTATTTTTAAAAAATGTTTTATCATTAAAAAATAATTAATTAGAATTTTAAAGAAATAAATATCTTAAACTATATTTACCTGTAAATATATTTTATCTACAAATAAAATGTTATATATCCTTAATTAAAAAAATAAAAAATTACATATACAGGTCCTGTTATATTATTTTACATTTATCATTTGTGTTAGCAGTTAATTTTGGGTCAGTTTGTTTGTACTTAAAAAAAATACTTTTTTTTAATTATTTAAAAAATTATTTTTATTTTAGAGATTCTTGTATAAATAGAAATAAATTTTCGTTTGGCTACAATCATAAAAAGTACTTTATTTGCTACAATAAATGTTTTCACATTGTTAAACAATTTTCTCTCTCTTATATTTTAACTGCTTTTTTCAATAAGCAACTCTGAGTTGCTTCTTAAGAAAAGCAGAAAACTGATTATTTTCTGATTCTGCTTCTTGAAAAAAGTTTAGACAAACATCTCAAAAATTCATATAAGTGATTTTTTTTTTAAAAAAAGAAGTGATTCTTTTAAGAAATAATTTTAAACAAACGTGCTCTTTATTAAACACTTCTAACTATAAGCTAGTTTAAAAACTCTCAATTTTTAGATAACAATTAATTTATCACCTAATTATGTCAAACATATATGTCTTGCAACGTGCATTAATTAACTTGATGTTATTTCATCCTACCTTATATCATTTAAAGATAAGAAATATCCTATCAAGTGAAGAATGATGTCTTTATGCGGTATGCATCATCTATTTTTGTCTTATATTTGGTGTCCTAAATTAATGTGTCTATTGTTCATAACATTCTAATCATGGAATGTAATTATGGTTCATGATGTACAATTTTATAAGGAAAATGTTAACTAGGAAACTCGTTAAGAATCCAAAAATAGAAATATTTTATTAAAGTGTGTAGCATTGAATGTTGCAAATGCAAATCTCCTGTAACTATCAGAGAAGTTATCTAACATCTCAAGCTTACAAATATTGGTTTATCACAACGGTGAAAAAAAGAGAAAAAAAAAAGCAATCGAACAAAAAGATAGAAAGGGTGTAAAATGATGGGATGAAAGGAAGAGATGAGAAATGTTAAAACTTGAAGGTGGAGGAAGACATATGGCGGGAAAAAGTGTTGGTGAAAAGATGAAAAGAGAAGAAAAAAGAAGACTCTCACAATTGGGGGAACCCACCTAAAGTGGGTAGAAATCTCCGCACACAAGAAAGAGCGAAGGTAGGAGGAGGGTGGTTGCCGCGCTTTTTTCTTTATTATGGATTTTTTTTTCTTGCTGATTTGCAACTAGACAAAAATTGAGTTTTGAACATGGTCATGCAAATGTATGGCATGATCGTATGATTAGTCAAAAATGAGAAAAAGAACTTGAGGCTCGATCCCCATTTTATAAATAATTTTTCTAACATACATAACATTACACAAGATGATAAATTAAAAATGAAAAGTTTTTATTAAAAATTACAATTATTACAACATTCAATATATTGATAATAATAAATGTTACATTTTTTAATAAAAATTTTCCATTTTTATTTTTTTATCCTACAGAATTGCGTTAAATAGAAAAAAAATTATAAATATCATTTCTAAGCCATAGGTCTCGTGCTCTTAACAAAACTTCTTGAACTTTGGAGTTTGGACGTTAGAGCCTTTTCTCAAAATCCTTGAGTAGTCTTTGCTGGAGACATGAAAAGCGTTAAAGGGATTATCTCATCTCTTTGTTTTATGAAGCTCAATATGGAATTGATTGTTATTTTTGTTTTCTATTGTTAATGTGTAACTGAAACCATAGCTCTAGCTATGGTGGATTTTTTTGTGATACTACTTGATAATACGGACAAGCAATCAAATTCATCAATTTCATTAGAATTTAAGCTATCGCAATAAGTAGCTTTATACAACACAGAACTAGATACTGCCAAATAAAAGATCTCAAGAATATACTCAATATTTACATCAAAGTAATAGTTGCTAGAATGATACTAAGAGTAACTTTTGCCTAAATCCATATTTAAAACGTGATTTCAGTATAAACCAAACATATTAAAAATCTATAAATGTCTGTTTGGTTTACATTTTCATTCCATGTTTCTATTTCCTGTTTTTATTATGTTTCCTGTTTTTTGAAATTTTACAAAAGGAAAAATGGGAAACAATAAATTTTTGTTTCCAACATTTTCAGTTTTTCTTTTATAAAATTTCAGAAAACAGGAAATAGAAAATGAAAACAGGAAATAAAAATACAAATCAAACAAGCCCTAAGTTTTCCAAACAGACAAAGTCTTAAAAGAGTGTCACGAAAGTACCCTATAATTTATATAAGTGACCTAGCTATGAAGTGTGCACTAATTATTTTCCCCATTCAATTAGAGGTAGTATCGAAGTGTACACTAAACCCTAAACCCATCTAATTAAACTTGATACCCTAAAATTTAATGTGAGAGAATTGTGCCCCAATCCAACTGTCCAAGGCAGGGAAACCCATCTAATTAAACGGTCGGGGTTTACATATTGGATTTAGTGTTCATTTAGTTCACACGGTCAATTATTGAAAATGAATTATATAGGAGTTATAATGTACATTTAAAGAAAGTGATTTAAATTCTCTTATTAAAATAAATTAGAAAAACCATTTTCACCATTTCCAACAACGTTCCAAGCAGCCTGTTAACTTTATTGTGCCTTTACACGTAACAAATACCAAAACCCGGAGAGGTGACGAGTAACGGTTATGTAAATATATATGGAGAGGTACAGAAAAAGCTCCGATAAAAAAGAGATGCATCCATTGAAAGAAAAAGAAACACTCAGCCCCAATTCACACATTCACACAACACAAGCAAGATGCAATTCAAGGGAGATTACATATAAAAAAGGCTAGAACAGAACGCATTACTACAATGCAATACTAGCATGTTAAACACCATACACCATAATAAACTAAGCTAAGAGTTAATACCATCCAACAAAGGATGTATTAGATAAGAATCCTCAGCAACCAATATGTATTTTGCCTGACGGGATCACAAGTATCCGAAAAATTTTCCACAGCTTTACCAATAGAAACCAAGCCGCTCATTTAAGGGTCCACACAACGACACAATCATGTGATAAATACACAACATGTCAATATCTCCTCCGAGGACTCCTGGAGCGCCGTTCGCGAGATGGTCTGCAAAATGTCAAAGTTCAAGCATTCAAATGCTAAACTAAGAAAAAGTTTGACAATAAACCAGGAAAATTTTAACTAAATCACTAACTTCAAGTGAGTCGAAGTTCTGACCAGTGGTTTTAAAAAGATATAAAACTATAAAAGTTGACAACATGGTGTTTGCATAAGGGGAAGAGTCTTAGCATTTAGCATCTGCTTAACACAACTGAGGGGGGGGGGGGGGGGGGAGGCTTGTAATGAAAAAGCCAAAAATTGGAACACAAATTGTTTACACTCATGTGCAGTCCAGAAACATACACCTTATCTTCATTTTTCCAATCCATTTACCAAGGATAAAAATATGTAATATTCATTTTAATTTCTGATGAACCCAAGCAACAAGGGTGCGGGATACGGTTTACAAACTTTTAAGAAGGGAGTTCACATCAGCTATAAAATAAATTCTGCAATGGGAAACACCAGCCCAAATAAAAGAAGCAAATCTCAAACCAACATTGCATGGAACTTTACTAATGATTAATGTTGCAAAACAACTAATTACCCTGTCGCATGTAGAAACATACCTAGCATTCTTTCTTCTGATCGACTCATTAATAGGTCCACTGCTGAAAGCCCAGTCAACATAAATGGTTTGTGTAAGAAGCTCAGATCCATTCAAATTCTCTATTGCATTCCGAGCTTCCTCAGCACGCTCATATTCAATCAGTGCGTACCCCTAAAATCAAAACACTTATCAGTTACACAGAAACCAAAATCTCCACGTGATCAAATTTCTGACAGAAAAATAAGCTAAACAAAGTTACAAGAAAAAGGAAAGTAAATATTCTGTTCCTGAAACTGATTTTAAAACATCAAACAATGTTGTATGTGTGAGTAGAAGCACAGATGGAAGAAAATTCACCTCAATTAACCTTGTTTACAAAATACAAATGGACTATAAATAGAGACATAATATTTTTAATAAAATAAGATGAGATGAAAGAAGGGACAGAGGCCAACAATAGTACAAGATATCATCCTACACAAAAATTTAAAGAAACTGCAACATAGTATACATAATTAGGAAGAATTGTATCTTTCTTCATTTACATCCTTTAAAAATCAAGACAGCATTTATTTATACTTACAGCACCATCAATTTGGAAAAAAAATTGTAACAGAGTGAAGTCAGATCCTATTCTATCAATGAGAAACAAATTTACAACCATTTGCTCCCCCAAAGTATCAGTTTAGGGCCAAAAACTAACCATGCAGTGAAACAAAATTCATGCCAAGAAACCCTAACTTGAAGTAAAATAACAACACTAACAGTAAAATCGTCAAAATGGATAACAGGATCGGCAATACAAGACATTGACAATACTGTGGCAGCTACAACTAAAGGAGCATCATGGAGTAAATAGAAATAAATAAATCTGGTACTGTTCGAAAAACAGAGTCACGAGTTTAAGCCAAATTACAATTACACACATCCATTACATTAATATTACTCCTTCCATAATTAATTGAAGTAACCTTCTTATCACTAGATCATCAGTTTATGACGAGGTAGTATTAGTAACCACTGAAACCTAGCTAATTCTAATGGCTACAGAAGTGTGGAACAAGCAGAAGCAAGCTAGCCTCAATAAATGGAATAAATCAACTGAGGAGGGAAAGAGCATTTGGTGACTTACTTTGACAAAACCAGTGCGACGATCGAGATTCAAATGGAGGTTCTTAATCTCTCCGTATTCACCAAAGGCGTTTTGCAAATCATCCTCTTGAGCTTCCTCGTGCACACCGGTGACCAAAATAATCCATCCTTCAATGGCTGCAGCAAGAGGGAAAGAAAAGTGTAAAAGCGAAACCCTAATAATGAGTAGGAGAAGAGAAATGGAATTGAGAAGGGACTAACATCTTTGAGGGCCAGGGCCACCCTCGGTAGTAAGAGAGTCGAAATCGGAGCCGGAGAGGCGAGTGTTGCGGTTGGAGTCGGTGTCCTGACGGAAACCGCGACCCTTGGTCTTTTTGGGGGCGGAAGAGGTGCCGGCAGTGATGGCAGATTTGAGCTTAGGAAGAGGGGGAGAAGCGTCGGCGTCAGGAGCGCCGTCCTCGTCCATCAAGTCATCATCCTCCGGCTCGAAATCCAGCGCCTCTCCGTCGGCTGCGCCTCCTTGCATCTCTTTCTCTCTCTAACACACAACACAAGTGAAATGAGGGTAAATATGGTAATGGCACGGCACGGAGAGTGAGTGTTTTGTGTGCGACTGCGAGCCCTTAATGATTTTATCTCTCACTTTGTGTTGTGTAATTGCAATGTGAACTGAATTCATCCATAGGGGTTTATCTATTCTAATTCTAGGGCAAAGCCAGGCGGTGATCATTTTACAATATTTATTTTTTTAATTTAAAATACTTCCTAAAATTATCTAAATATTTTTTATAGGTCGTAATTAAATTATAGTTCATTGTCTCAAAGTTCATCAAATCTATCTATGGGAATTTTCCCTTTATACTATTCATAATAAAAAAATATTTTAAAAGTTACTTTTTATTTTTTATTAAAAATATTATTTTAATGTGTTAGATTAATTTAAAATGATATTTTTTTATATGAAAGAAGGAGATATAAAAAAGAATAAGTGTGAAAAAAGTGTAAAATAAATGAGTATGAAAAAAATATCACTCTTTCTTTAAGAATATTAAAACTTTGGTACCTTATTTTTTTTAAAAAAAAGTAGAAAGAGTGATAAAAAGAAAAAATAAAATGAAAAAAGATAAGGTGAAAGATGTGATAATTGAAATAATGAGAAATGAACGGGTAAAAAATTAGATGTGAAATTAGAGTTGGCAATTCGGGTCACCCGACCCGATGCGAGTAGCGGGTTTTTACGAGTCGGCTAGAAAATCCGAAAGTTATTTAAGTTTCTAAAATAAATGTAGGAATCCTACATTTTTGTGGGTTTTTTGCGGGTAGCCCAATTTTTTTTGTCGGTTTTGCAAGCCATCTGGCCTTTTGTGAGTTTTACATGTAATGGGCTTTTATTGGGTCTGATTAAAAACACAACAATTATTTAGACTTTTAAAATAAAGATTCGAGCCTTACATTTTTTCGAGTTGACCCGATTGGGTTGGCTCATTTTAACGATTCTATGTGAAAGAAAGTGTAAAATTTGGAAACCTCATTTTTAGGGTGTGATAAGCGTATTAAAACTTCTTTTATGAGTATTAAAACTTTGACGCATTTTTTGTGTATGGTAAGTATAGGAAATAGAGATGGAAAAAAAATTGAGGAGAGATGAAATGGAACATGTGACAATTGATGTGATAGAAAAACGAGAGAAATAGATAAAAATGTGTACATGGAATGGTAAAACTTTGACATATCATTTTTTTGGGTGTGGGAAAGAGACATAGAAAAAAAGAAAGAAAGAAAGAACGAAAAGAAGAAAGAAAAGAAAAGAAAATAAAAGAAAAGAAAGAGAATATGAAACATGTAATAAGAAATGAAGAAATAGAGAGAAATAAAAAAGAGGTGTGAAAACAAATATAAGATAAAAAAGTATGAAAAAATTATTGTTGTTCTTAAAAGTAGTAAAATTTTGACATCTCATTTTTTGGTATGAGAAATATAAAAAAATAAGATAAAAAAAACAAATTGTGAAACAGATTTATGGTCGTCTTCATAGCCATTGCAGCAATAGATCCTTAAGAAGCGATTGGATGGTGTTGGTATAGACCATTGACACATGAAGAATGAACAGTTATGGGCCTTTTCGGTGATTTTAGGTGTTTATTCCTATGTGTGCAATTGTAGAAAAATATGAGGGAAGAAATTGATTATGAAATTATATTATTGTCCTTTAGTAAGTAGTATAAAAAACTAATAAATTGGATATTTTTTATCTAAAACGTGCTAACCTGCTCCAACTAAAAATCAGGTGGCAGTATATTAGTAATCCCTAGGGAAGAGGTAGGGATGATTTAAGATTGTTTGGTATGAGAAAAATAAATGAGAAATATAAAAGAGATATAAATTCAGTTGTTTGGTTTGATTGAATAGATGAAAGAGAAATTGCTTTTTTACTAATAACGTGAAAGATTGGCGCCAATGTTATACAGGAAACCGATTATGTGTCAATGATAATCAATTGTTTTTAAGTCAGAATGCGTAAAAAATTGATTATCATGCTAGTGTATATCGATTATCATGCAGCCTTCACTTTCATCAGTACAAAATAACAGCCATTGGCTCCACATCCCAATCCCACATCTCACAAGCAACTTGCACGCACCTCTTTGCTCCAATCTCCCAACACCACCATTTCGACCTCTTTCAAACCACGACAGTGTGTGAATGAAAAAAGAAGCAAAAAATGGCAAAAGAGGAGAAAAAGGAAGGGGGTGCCATGGAGTTTGCGCGGCGGCCAAGCAGGGGAGGTGATGACCACTAGAAATGGAAAACTCAGAGTAGCAATATTGGTCAGAGGCTACTCGTGAAGGAGATGATGGCGCGACTGAAGCGCCGTGAGGAACAACGCCCGGGGGGAAGGGATAAAGGTAATGATGGCGCGCGATGGAGGAGGAGCCGTTGTGGTGGCCGGAGAGCTCCTGCGGAGTTGCGACGATGGCCAAAGAGCTCCTACGAAGCTGCGCGCGGAGATGCAGAATGGAGGTGGCGGTGCAGATATGAAACAGTGGTGGGGAGAGGAGCAACCGGTGCTGCCACTTACTGCGTTGGAGAAGAAACAATTCCCCTTGCTGTGTTACGCTCACGTGAGAAATGGGCAGGCTGATTTCTTTGCTTTTCTCGTCCAACTTGCGAAGAAGTAAAAAATTGTGGGGTCCACTGCTTTTGGGTATTTCTCCACTATTTCTACAATACACCAAACACACTTGCAAATGTATTTCTACATCATTTCTACACACCCTATTCCATTTCTCGGGATTTCACTCTCAACAAACCGGGGCTAAATCGTCCACTCTTAACTTTTTTTTCTCCTATTTAATTCAATTTTTTAAAAACAAAATAAAATATTATAATAGACACATAATTTAATTAATGGTCTCATGTTTCAATCATTCCATTAAAATATTGTACAAAGGGAAAAAGGCCAAATAGAAAACATTTCACTATTATAATGTTTTAACCTTTGGAATCTTCATTTGAGTAAGTCTAAATTTTCAATATTTACTTTGTAAATCATAATAAAAAAAGGTTTGTTTTACATGTTGCAAGATTTATTTATTCATCTCATGCTAAGGGTGTTTGTTTTTTTTTTTTTTAATTTTTGTCCAAATATATCCAGGGATATAATTACGAGATTAACCCACAGATTAAAAGTGGTAATTAGATAAAGCTACCGATATTTTAGAAATCAAATATGTGAAATATTTGCAAAATTTATAAGTATAATTAATTAATTGAAAATAAAGCATTCATTCGATCAAGGACAACCTTTCAGCCTCGATGCTAGTCTCGTTTTTATATTTCATTGTAAAAAAACAAAAGCAATATGTAATCCTTTTTTTTTACGAAAAAAAAAGACAATATATATTATATAGTCAAGAATTCAATATATAGGTGAATTAAAATAATAATGCGCATGACCTTCTTAAAATGAAAATATATATATATATATATTTTAATGCGCCGTGAAGTTTATCTTGATATGTGACATTCTAATCTATCATCGGAGTCGGAGTTGGGTTCGCTCTGAACACCAAGATACAAACACTGTTCTTTTTCTTCTTCTTCTTCTTGTTCTTATCTTTGATATGAATATGAATACCCTTTCTTCATGTGCATCAACGCTTCATCCCCATTCTAATTCAGCGTTGGCGTTGCCATCTCTCAAAGAGTCACCTTTCTCCAAATGTCGCTCAAGACTTTATCGGGTTTGTGTCACCAAGGCTTCCGTTGCTGTTGAGCAGAAGACTAAGGTTGCTCTCATCAGAATTGGTACTCGAGGAAGGTATTCTTTTTTCTCTATTTCTCCTTTTGGGTCTTCTAATCTCATATTCATCACTCCGTTGTCTCTACTTTTCTTGGACTGTTTCTATAAATATGTCAATGCTAGTCAAATTCTTTAAATTGGGATCAGACTCCATTGGTTAAAATAACTATGCATTATGGAGATGTGCAATGTTTGCAGTGTTTTGATGCATCTGTTTTTGGAAGAAATATTTTCCTGGGGTTTATAGATATTGTTCTAATAGTATCTTCAGGGCATTTAACAATAGATATTACTATTAGAGAGATTTGGATGCTTCACTCTCTCAAAGGAAAATTCACAAAGAAGAAATGAACTAGCGGATGCAATGTTTGTAGTATACATAGGTTGATTCATACCCATTTAAACTTCAGAGGTATTTAGGCTAGAAGAAATTATTTGGGCTGAAAAAACAGCAATCTGTCTTTTCTTCTGCTATGATATTTTATATTTATATATGTTTTTGATGTTTAGAGCAGTCCGCTAGCTCTAGCTCAGGCATATGAGACCAGGAACAAACTCATGGCATCACACCCCGAGCTAGCTGAAGAGGGGGCAATTCAGATCATAATAATAAAAACGACTGGTGACAAAATACTCACACAACCACTTGCGGACATAGGTGGGAAGGGCTTGTTCACCAAAGAAATAGATGAGGCACTCTTAAACAGTGAAATTGACATTGCTGTCCACTCAATGAAGGATGTTCCTACTTATTTACCTGATAAAACAATTCTACCATGCAACCTTCAGCGAGAGGATGTCAGAGATGCATTTATATCCTTGAGTGCTGCTTCGCTAGCTGATCTTCCTGCTGGAAGTGTTATTGGTACTGCTTCACTAAGACGAAAGTCACAGATACTCCACAGATATCCATCTCTAAATGTAAGCTACTGTTCTTTTTACTCATTATTATCCTAACAGCCTGAATAACAAAATAATCATTCTGTTTACTTGTTTTACTAAATTGGCTCCAACTGATGACTTAAAATGGATGTAGTCTGTATAAGATTCAAACATCCTCTGTGGACTGTAAGATGTTATCAAAGCTTTCGTTATTTACCTTGTGATGTTAGGAGTAGAAAGTTATGGTTGATGATAAGTCTTTTGAAGTTTCAACTTTCAACCCCTATTCTCAAAATAAAACAGAAAAGCAAATTGACAGACACAAACGTTTCAGATGCTGAAAAACTTTACATATATCAGATTTTTAAAATGCTTCCCGAAAGCATGTAATAGGGACTGGTATTACTTCATATCATAATATATTTTCTTTGAGTTGACATGAGTTGTGATCAAAGCATTCAATGCAATCATTTGTGGCTTGTTGAATTAAATAGGCAATAGTTAGTATGCTTGTGTAAGTGTAATCACCTTATTTACATGGAATATGATTAATTGATTATGGTTGTCTCTGTGGAGTAATAGCTGATGTCATCCTTGTGATTCTTTCTCTAGGATTATGGGTGTTGCCTGTCTCTTTAAGAGTGTAGCCTTCCTAGAAAGTCATAGTCTCTTGCGATTTCTGTGGACTTTCCTTTGTATGAATGTTGTCTTTCTTGAAGCATTTCCTTCTGTCCATGTTGTTTAGTTGTTCTTGCGCTACTTCCTTTGTGAATTTTTAGTTTTCTGGACCACTGATAAATTGTTCTAGATTTTTATCAGGTGGAGGAAAATTTTCGTGGCAATGTCCAAACAAGGTTAAGAAAACTCAACGAGGGGGTTGTCCAAGCTACACTATTGGCATTAGCTGGACTCAAACGCTTAAATATGACAGAAAATGTGACTTCAACCCTCTCAATTGAAGATATGCTTCCAGCTGTTGCCCAAGGTGCAATTGGAATAGCCTGTAGAAGTAATGATGATAAGATGGTGAGTGTTCAAATATAGCGCATTCTCATAAGATTACTGATATGCATACAAGACCATTTATGCGTGTGTCATTAAATGCCTGATTGCAATAATTTCCTATTCAAACTATAAAAAGTGATTAATTTATATTCAGGATCTGAATTTTTTATACCTAATGAGAGAATATTACATTGTATCCTAGGTTCTTTACGCTTTTTAGATTCTCAATATTTGCAACTTTTTCGTTGACTGGTTTCTGCAGGCAGAATACATTGCTTCACTGAATCATGAAGAAACAAGACTAGCAGTAGTATGTGAAAGGGCCTTCCTTGAGACTTTAGATGGGTCTTGCCGTACTCCTATTGCAGGGTATGCGTGCAAAAATGAGGACGGCAATTGCTTGTTTAGAGGATTAGTTGCTTCCCCTGATGGAACCCGCGGTATGAACATCTTATTATAGATTTATGTAGTTTGACTCTGTCTAGTTTCTAATCCTTCACAACTATTCTCTAAGCTTTCCTGCAATTCCCTCTGTGTGCAGTGCTAGAGACATCCAGGGTTGGTCCATATGCTGTTGAAGACATGATTAAGATGGGCAAGGATGCTGGCAAGGAGCTTCTTTCTCGTGCTGGACCTAACTTTTTCAGTAGCTAGCAAGTGTGACCGAGTAGGAGGTTTCATGGTTAGCTTTTAGGTAATTGCTTCCTAAGTTAATTCATTCTTTGACCTGTTGTAACTTTAAAGTAGATTAAATGTTCACCTGAGTTTGAGAAAGTGGACCTCTCATTAGGGTCAAATTGTTGTATTTTGAGGAGTTTGGATTGCCATTTTGTTTTGGTAACATGTATAATTCCCACGCTAGTGATCTCAGAGTTCATGCTACATACAGCCCTGAGTGTGTCTCAAATTTTCTTATATTTTTATTGCCTTATTATTATTGTGCTGGAAGTATTTACATCCCCTTTTGAAATGGTTAATACAAAGTGAAATAAATTTTGGGAGCACATACACAACAAATTGTGGATAGGGTTGAAATGAACTCATCTCAGCGGAACGAATAAAGCTTAGTGGGATTAGCTAAAATATTTAGTGCATGTTTGTTTTTATTCCAATACTTCCAAACGTAAAAGCAACAGCTAGTTGCTGATGACCAAACCCACGTTCAAGCGTTTTCCAACGTGAAAGCATACTATTAATCATGTTTGGATTAATATAAGACTGGTACTTTGTATGATCATGAGACTCTTAGAAGAACCATTCTGTATACTATTCTGTTGGATAATTGTAGCTTACAGTGCTTCGTTGTTGTTCTATTTTTAATTTGTTATGTACTTGTTAGCTTATATTGATGGCTAAACAAAATTACAAATAAGGTAGTGCCTGTTTAGTTTAGATGAAAAAATGTAGAAGTTGAGATATGCTATTTCTTATGAACGATTTTTATTGAAAAGAAACAAACGAATATACAACCAATCAAAATTGGTGTTTGTTTGAAAAAAAATGTTTAAAATCGATGATATGACACGTAGTAGTTTTGTATTGTTTAGTTTCGCAAGTTTTACAATTTCTCATTCTATATCCAACAAATCTTGATGAGATTTCTACACTAGTTGATGAGACTATATCCAACAAATCCAATGCCTTCATCTGTTTGGCAAACAAGGCAATAACAACCATGAGTGACGAGGAAAAATCATGGGGAACTTTTAAAGGGTCGAAAGATTTGCAAGAGCAAATTAATATTTTCAATATGAAGTATGAGTGTATTACTTTTTGTCACGGAAAAAAATTGAGACTCCGTCATTGTCCATTGAATTTTTACAGCGCCCTGTCTATCATATTAAAGAGGAAACCAAAAAAGTAAGTACAGACACTCACTTTAGAATCACATACAAGGTCAGTAGAAAAACGTTAACTGACAATAACTCAATTAATAATTTAACTTCCATTATTGGAAGATGCTCTTTTTTTCCTCCTGTTCTTGGGCTTGACCGCATCCTTTAAAGTCTTACCTTCCTTATTCTGCTCAGCAGTTGGAGCTGTGTCAATTGGCGAAGAATCTGTCTTAATTTCCTGCGGTGGTTCCTCTGGCTTAGTCTGCCGTCTTGAATCCTTTTGTTTACTAGGAGCTGACGGTCCTGCTTGTTTTACAACAGTTCTGATGAGTTAGTTATGTAATTCCATCTTCTCATTAGACCACATACATGTGTATAAAGTGGTAAAGACACCAAATTATTTTTCAAAAAGGATAATGGAGTCCAAATGGAAAGTCTGACTAAATGCATCAACGAAATCAACAAGACAAAAAACCTTACAAACCCCTCAGAGAACAATGAATGAGTTGTTGAGAAATTTTGCCCGTGTAAAGCAATGGTTGATTCACTTTTCAGCCTAAATTATTGTTTCACAAGGGGTTTGTGAGGGTTTTGCTTGTGTATGCATAATTTCTTAATCAGCAAAGCCCCCAATCTCTGTGAGCGAATGCCTCTTACAGAGAATGGCAAATAATAATAAAACATCCAATTGGAGAATTTTATCCCAGAATAAATGAGAATCCAAAGTACTAATAATTCCAGTGTTCAGAATTTTGGAGATATCCCAGTGCAAGCAATTAGAGGCACTGATTCAATCAAAAGCCACACAACAGCCAAGATCATAATCGAAGATGGAAGAGAAGCTATTACCACGTGAAGCTAGAGAAGCTTTTAGAAGATCTGAATTGACACACTCTGAGTAGGGATCCCTGAGGAAGTGAAGGAAAAATAGTGGCAAGATATAAAACGTATTTTTATTAAATTTAAAAGAACAAGTATACTTCTTTTCTTCTTAATACATACAAAACTCAGAATGGATGGACCTCAAATAATTACTCGATAGCAGTATTGATAAATTTCAGTTTACTTTCTGTCACACTGTTGCTTTAACACATTTATGTCATATGGGTTTCAAAAGTATGTATCATTGGCTATATAGTCTTCAGTCTCACAGTTTTTTTTTTTTAAATAAATTTATATAAATGTTCTGGAAGCTGGAACAATTGATTATACCATGGACATATGTGAGTACTCATTGAATGGTATGTAAGTTACGATAAATTCTGTATGCATGTAGTATGTCTCTATCAGTAATAGATGAACTGAACTAGAAATAACTAGCCTATCAATAAATTTTAAAATAAAAACCAATCCAAAGGAAGCTATTAGTTCTTGGACAAGCTGATACCGTACCAACTCGAGGGGCCACCAATAAAATTCTTTGAGACTCCGTCACTCTTGTTACTTTGTACTTCTGATGATGTGGCATCACATTCCATAAAATTCATCTCATCTTTTAGCTTCCCTTGGTCTAAATGACTAGCATCTTTATCCCCATCTAATTGATTTTGTTTTTCCCCTAGCCTGGCAGCAGTTCCACACACATCCACAGCAACAGAAGAGGAATGACGCTTAATCTTCCGCAGTGCCCTTTCAGTGTTGTATATTTCAACCTACATCAATTTGGACAACAAAAAGGAATTAACAAAGGACATACATTCTATAGGTGATTGATATGGCAATTGAGACAGATGTTCAAACAGGAAAACGATCATAATGGCATCTAGAAAATTTTTTGCACATAAGATATTAAAACACACAATTCACTGCAATGCAAAGCTAGTAGAGGTCTACTCATACCATAGTCCTTCTATCTATAATTACAAGTTTATAACTAAACCAACCAGCAGGACTTATAAGCAGAATACTACATCAGGATTAATTAAGAAGACCTGTTTAATTATTTCGCACCAGCAGAATTTAGCACCTATCACAAGATGGGTGATGATATTAACTATGTTGTTTAGTTCAGAAACATCAAAAGCAAGTGAGGTCCTAGAAGCCAAAGCATAAAATAAGAGAACTCACTGCATCCTTTATCTTGGTTGTAATATCACCAGCTTTAACATGAGCAAGTTTCAGGCAGTGCATTATAACCCGCTGAAAGACTCCCTGCCCCCCAGGCTTTTGAATGGCACAAACATCACCATTTGCATTAACCGTAACAGTCATGCGTCCAGTCATTACAGACTCTTCAAGGTATGTTGGATCCATGACCTAGATAGCATCATATAAAATCAGTGAGGACCCTCACCTCACCTCATATACAAACCCAGCTCATGAAAATCAAGCATTATTAAGAGAGAATGAGAAAAAAGAAATCTATACCACAAGATTTTCATTACTGAAAAATCCAAAGGTGACAGCAATAGGAAGGTGATGTATAATCAATGGGAGTGGCTCCCGTACCTGTGATTCAATTTATAGAAAACAGTTGTGGAGGTTAAATAGAAAGCAGGCATGAAAGAAAGCACTGTTAATTGAGGAAGCTAACCTCAGGAGGATGCACCACAACTTGCTGACCATCTTCTCCCCCCAATGAGCATTCAGGCCTTCGGAATGTCAACAGAGAAGCCAATGCAGATATGTTCGCAGCATCAACAAGATTTCTAATTCACAATATAATAATTAGCCTTAGTTACAGCTAATCAAATTAACACATGTAAGAAATAAGAAAAAAATAGAAGCAAAGCTAAAGGCAGAGTCTCACCCTGCATTGTCCAGTATGTGGATATCAATGCGAATGGCCCATACAAGCTTGGCAGAAAGAATGCAGAGTGATTCAGTATCAATGGCTCTACTTTCCCGTAAACCACGGTCTATAATGCGTCCTAATTCAACAGCGGATTCTCCAGGACGGCCAGGCTCAAAGGAAGGATCGGCCATGGGGGAGAACTCAGTGAAGATGGAAAGTGTGCCTTCATTGGGCCTATCTCTGTAGGGCTGAACAAGTTGAGCACTCACAAAACTCATCACACGTGTTTCACCCAATTGAACCTCAGCTGACCCATCATCCCTCCCAAACTTGATGCTCAATTTGCGATACTCCAAGGGGCCACGGCCATCCACTCGAAGCTCTGACTGGAGAGCACTTTCAATGAACTTCTTTTCGTTAACCGTCAATCTCCAACTATTAGCTAACCTCTGTTCCATGCCTCTCTGCTTAACAAAAAACAGAAGGCTGATAACCAAATAAGAATGCAGTAAAAGAGGCTAGGCCTGAGAGAGGCAGATAGAGAGTGATGTGGCTAAGCAATAACCAAATATGTACTTCCTTCAAAGAGAAAGATGTGGCAGGAATTATTTAAATAATGGTTGCAAAGTTATATGAACAACAAGCAGTTTGTTTGATATTTATTAACAGATTACTGCTTAATGAGATGAGATGAAGCATAAGATACTTATAAAATCAGTGACCTTGCCAAATTTGAGGAGTGCAGCGATGATGAAAAACAGAAACTGAAGCCAATTTGCAAAATAATAATTAAAAAAACATGTATTTGAGATGGATATTAATAGATAAGTAAGAAAGAGAGAATGGAAGGGATCCTCAAACAAATATGCTTTTAAAAATGTTATCCTCAAACAATTATAAGACCAAGACATTGTCCCAAAGAACAACAAAGAGATGGTAAAAAAGATCTTACCGCTTTTTGAAAACTTCTTCTGGAGAAAGATTAGTTTTCAATCGCTTAATTTGGGAATTATTAAATTATTGATCAATTCCATTCCTGAATCATTAGATGTATTCCATCCTCTATACTACACATGAAACCAAAGTCATTTTATCTCAATATTAGAAGCAACAAAGTAATCAGACAACAGCAAACAGCAATGCAAACCAGTGTGGCATTTAAAACAGATGCAGAAAAATTAAGCAATTCAAGTAGCCATAACAAGAGTGAAAATTCCACTATAAGACTTCAAGATCACAAACATGACATTAATGCTATTTGCAACAAATTTAGCTTATGCATAAGAACCTCATGTACACATGATCGCGAACATAAAGAAGGAGTTTAAGACAGTCACGGTTTAAAATTCTCAGCTCATATCGCACTGATGAAGTGAAAGCCCACAAAAGGAGCAACTAATGCGAATGTAGGCTGGTGTTACAAACACAAATTTGAATATTTCTTTGAATTCTGAAGACAGCTCTTTACATGATTAAGGAACAAATAATAAAATTAGATGACTCACACAGAAGATCTGGAATGCAAATAAGAAAATACATTAAACTTCATTCTCAAGTATGCATTTTCACGCAAAGTACTAACTACAAAATGAAATACAAACAAACAAGACACAGTTTTCAACTAAAACAAGATTACTAAGCAGTCACATTGAGTAATAAGGGCCTCATTACATAAGCAATTAATTAATTTAACTACTCACTTTACTGCACTTGGTTGTTAAGTTGTTAATTAGTCCTCAATTTGGCCCGACTCTTGACACAAACAAATTGTGGTCCTCCATGTATTCTTCAATTCTTTATTTCTGAATACTCTCATGTATGAATACAATTCTTCAATTCTTCAATACACAGGTGTTATACTTTTAAAAATTCTTCAATTCTTTATTTAATTTATATTTCAGAAAAACATCGCACAAGAAAATAGCCAAGAATTATATTCTTCTTTAAGCAACTGCATAACCAACAGTGAAGATCTGTATTCATCTTTTAGCAACTACATGTACAATGCCAACAGGAACTTCGAACATTCAACTACTGAGGTTTTAACATTCACCACCAATACACTATCATCACATACAATGAACTGTTAGTTCCCCTTTTTCCTAAGGTCAGGACCACTGGAGAAGAAGAAGAACGCCAGACGTACCTGAACCTGACGACAGACGGACGCACGAGACGGCGCGACGGACCACTGCAGGGCCGCGACGGCCGCGACGGAGATGCTTGATAACGGCGGCGCTGCTTGACTGGCTGAGACGAACTGGAAGCTTGAGGTCGCGGTGGCTGAGTGAGCTGAGGCAGGGGCAGGGCGGCCGCGGTGAGTATGAGAGTTTCTGAGTTTGAGTATGTGACTGTTCTACTGTTTGATTTTGATTTTAGAAGAATTGTGTGAAAAACCCCTGTTTTTTTAACTAGAATTCGTGCTGCCCGCCCAGCAGCCCGGCCCGAACCCCGAATACAGTCGGGCAATTTTCTTCCGGGCTTCTTAACCCGTAGAAAAATAGAGGTCTCTAATCTAAGAACCCAGCACTATATTTGGGATTTGCTGTTAACACTCCTGTTTTTGCTATTTGGACCCCAATATTGTTTGTATTTTTTAAGATTCCCATCTTATACGCGTGTATTAGTGGAAAATAAAATGCAAAGATAAAGAATAATAAAATACAATCAAGAACAATTTATAAGAAGTAAAACATAATTAATACTTAATTAGCAAGAATTCAAATATTAAAATAAATAAATTCATAAATAATAAAATAATATTTTACTAAGATAACTCTTTTTAGCAAGGAAATATTGTCCTTGGTATTAGTTTAATTATGCTAGTTTTACAAACATATGGGATATGAAGTGGTAATAACCAAAAGAGAGGAGAAATTCCAAGGTAGAGAAATACATTAAAAATTGGCTATTGGATGTCATATAATAAATTCACTATTCTAGTTTTTGGTTTTGTTATTTTGTGTAATTTGAACATTTCGATTTTTCACCGTTTGTTCCAATAACAGTGCATATGATATGAAGATGCAGAAAGTCGAAAACAAAATATGAAGACAATGATTATGGAAATGAAATGACGATGACACGGAAAGCACAGGAAATATCTGTCAGTATATTTGGCACCAATCCGCAAAGAACCCTGGTGATCAGAATATACATTTTTGCATCAATTATAGTTAACCATCCATGGTACATATTGGGTATTTGGGTTCTTGCCATTAGAAGAAACTGAGTTTCTTTTCCTTTATCATTTTACATTGGACTCCCTTTTTAGTAGACCTGTTACATTACATTACATGCCAAAGTAGAGTTCCACGTCCCACAACACTAAAAGAAATTTTATTAACGGTCACTGTTTTTCTTGATTGGCTTTCTTGACACTACGGAAAACATCTTGCATTAACCGTTCATGCTCTCTGAGCATGTCATCAATGTTCCCACCCGGAGGCACCAATGGTCCAGAGCAATGGATCCTATTCTTCTTAGGCACATACCCCTGAAATCACACACAAAGGCAATTAACTAAACATCAACATATATAGTCCTGATTAAGTTGGAGGAAAAAAAATACTATTTTGTGTATGTAATATCTTCTATTTTCCTTATTTTTACACATCCAGACAGTCACAGAGAATTAGACACTCCCATTGTCTTTGATAGATGCTTTCTTGCATGTATGCAAAACATATATGTTATGCAACACATACATATTATGCTTTTGAATTTTATGATTAATAAGAAAATCAAAACCCTCTATCTATGAGATAACAATCTACAACCCACTAGGATTGGCATAGTGGTGGGGTTCTAGGTAATTTGGTCCTAGATTCAAACATTAGTACCAAAAAAAAAGGATAACAAGCTATCTATTTTATGGATAAATTTACAATGACTCGGTTGATTCGATTGCCTCCATGATTATAAAAAAGACTAAACTAGTAAATTCGTCCCTCACTTTTTTAGGGTCATGCAGTTTAGTCATTGAAAAATAGAAAAACCCAATATAATCTCTGACTTGCTTTGTTTGTCACTATAGTCCAATTGTGTGTTTCCCTTTAACGTGTCACATTTAATGACACTATATCACATTATTTATCATCGGGCACGAAAACGACAACGACGTCTTGGGACTAATGTCTTCCAATGAAAGGAGAAGAAGAGAAAAAAGGAAAACACACGACTATTAGAGTTGAGGTTTTCCAAATTATAAATTTGACAACAACGTTGTTTTTGTTTTCCAAATTATAAATTTGACAACAAACAATGCGACACAGTGTCACTAGATGTGACACATCATAAAAAAAATTAATATAAAACATATAGTTGAACTATAGTGATAGACAAAGTAAGAAGTCAAATATTATATTGAGTTTTTCTTTTTTTTAGGGATTAAATTGCATGATCCTAAAAAAATAAGTGACAAATTTGATAGTTTACTATTATAAAAAAAATTATAATGAAGAGAATGTTGTTTTTTACCATTCCAAGTTCTCGGCTTGGTTCCTTTTTAGTAGAAGAGTTAGAGAAATCTGCTGCTTCCTGATTCAAAAGAGAACTCTGTTTCCGTAACTCTGGATTCTTCTTAGATGTTTCTGGCCTCTTATTCAATGAGTATGGTCCTGCTGTACCACCGTGCATCATTGAAGAAGAATGTGTATAGCCATTCTGTAAGGATACTCTAGTAGGCTCACACTTGTGGTGAGACCCACCATCCTCCTGGGTTTCATATTTGAGATGGGAGTGGGACATTCTACTATTTGTCTTCCCCTGCCAATATTAATGTAGCCAGCCATCAGAATTGAACAAAAATTATTGTAAAATATTAATAATCACCATATATAGGATAGATGTTTCCACAAACATACCCGCATAGATATATCTCCTCTTGCATTATACTCTGGTGTTTCCATTACTTTGGTATCTCCTGCTCCCCTTAAAACAGATACCGGTCCACGTCCTTTAACAGCTTCTGTGTTTTTTCTGATATATAATAAAAAGAAATAAAGTTCCATGAATGTAAATGGCACTTCTAATCACAACATTAAATGTTAAAAATAACATAGAAGCAGAATGATGTTTCATACTTATTTTCTCAGGGAGATTTTTCCACCTAGAAAAGCAGTACTAATGACTAATGTGACAAAAGGATTAAGACAATCAAATTTACTTAACAAGAAAATGGTTATATTTTGGAATTTTTGTTATACTTAATAACATTAAGACCGTTAATAAATCAATCAGTATCTTCAATGTTAGGGAAATGAAACATGGTGTGTGTTTGATTTTCATCAAAATCACGTTTTAAACATGAATCAAAATCACATTTGATTCATTGTAAACCAAACATGCTCTTAGAGTACCTTATTGCTTCCTTATCTCGGCGCTTGGCATCAAATTCCTTGCTTGGTGGAAACTTTGGTAAACTTGATGGATCACAAGGAAGGGGGTTTGTAGTGAAGAACTGGCAAATATCCAACATGAACAGTAGTAACAAGGTAAGTAGGATATCCAAAACAGTTGTTACAAATACAACATCACCAGTTTCAAAGATTTCACTACAATGAAAAAACTAAAAGAATATAAGAGATGAAAAAAGCAAATAGGACTCATTAACAAATTCAAATTCAGAAAGTGATTGTCATATAAGAAAAACAAGTCATGATAGATTTAAATCACAGGAAATTGGATTTCACATGGCAAGTATACTGTTTGTCCAAAATTAAATTCAGGTTAAGCATTATCAACAAAGAGCTTAATTATCATGATAATAAAATTACCTCACTGTTGAGTGCAGAAGTTGAAGAACCTCGATGGTCTGGTTCTATGGCAAGGAGCTTATCAACAAGAGCCAATGCCACAGAAGAAAAGCTTTTAAATGTGTCAGCCACTTGGCGTTTGTAACGGTGTTGTGGTTTAAAACTTGTTGCATGCGGAAATTTTGTTCTCTTCCAATACTCTTCTGATGGGGATCCACAAAGTTTAAATATCTTGTGCATTTGTTCCACCTAGATGCATTGCAGAAATTAATTAAAACATTCATTGCCTATGCTTACTTCACTATACATCAATAGGAATTAATTATTTCAATAATTATTGTATTGAATATCGGTACTAAAAGTTGCATAACAAGTATGTATCAATGTATGTGAGAATTACTACCATATTGGTTAATGAAAATAATATACCTCTGTTCTTCCAGGCATGATTGGCTTCCCCACCAGCAATTCTGCTAGAATGCAACCAACACTCCACAAGTCAATTGCAGCTCCATAGTCTGTAGCACCTAGCAAAAGTTCAGGTGCTCTGTACCACAGAGTCACAACACGGCTAGTCAAAGGCTGCTTTTTATCAGGTTCATAAACAGTTGCAAGACCAAAATCCCCAATCTTAAGATTTCCATTGTTGTCAAGCAGAAGATTTGAACCCTTGATATCACGGTGCAGCACACCCCTATTATGACAGTGTTCAAGCCCACAAAGCAGTTGCTTCATGTAACATTTAATCTGCAAAAGCACATGCATAATAAACAATTAAAACTCCTTACTTTCTCATTATTATATCGGTTTTTCTAACCTATGACAGGATAATAAATAAAAATGGAAAGATTTTATTGGAAAATGTAACATTTCATATTATCAATACATTGAATGTTGTGATAGTTATAATTTCTAATAAAACTTTTCCATTATTGATTTGTTATCTTATGTAATGTTACACATGTTAAAAAAATCATTCTGAGATATATGCATTGACATGCATGATATGTGTGTGTTTGGAAAATCATGTTTTAAACATGGATTTAAGGTAAACCAAACACACTAGTAATGTACCTGTGCCTCAGTGAATTTTACGCCAGGCGTAGCTGCTAGACCAGCAAGGTCATGCTCCATGTACTCTAAAACAAGGTACAAACTGGTGGAGGTGCTTGATGTGACAAGACCTTCAAGTTTGATGACATTAGGATGGTCAAGTTGACGCAATATATAGATTTCCCTTGCCATGAAACGCACACTTTCTGGATCTGTACTTGAAAAACGAACTTTCTTCAAAGCCACATATTTACCAGTTTCAAGGTCAAGAGCTTTATGCACACTGCTATAAGCCCCTTGTCCAATCTGCATATACATACATACACCATTCTCTTTGAGTGTAAATTATTAATTTAAACATTTTGAAATAAATAAATAAATAAAAGGGCCTCAAGAAGTAGTATATTAGATTAGAAGTTAGAATAGAACTAACTTGGTCTAATTTTTCAAAAGAGTCTGCCCGTCGAGGCACCCACCCTTTGATGGCTTCTCCTGCCACTGAAGATAACCATATTGGCCAACCAGCATCAATGTGTTGTCCTACACAATGTTGCACACTAAGTATTCTACTCATTAGTGGCTTTTTTTCATCTATAGTCTTATATTTCTGATGCTGGCTATTTAAGTTTTTATCATCTGGTAGCTTTTGGGCACACCCCCAAATTGCTTGTGAGGATGGATTAGCCAAACGAGGCCCTGAACCATCCATGCCACCACCATCAAACTGTGCAGGAGCAACCAATTGTACTGAAGACTTGCTAAACTCTTTTTCTTTCTCATATTCATCAACTTTGTCTTTGTTTGAGGACTCTTTTGAGCAGATGCACCCCATGTTCTTTCTTAATTATCCCCCACTCCCCCTCCTTAATTACAAAAAGGGTGTTATGTTATATATTTCAATCAATCTATCACTGACCTTTTGTGAAAATTGTTGTTAAAGTTAAGCAACTGGGCACACTTGTATTTCCTTGGGAACCCAGAAGCTCCCACCTTTCTAATTCCTATAGTCAAGTAGCCATTTACCGTGAAAACTTGTATTGGGTATCCTTTATTGAGGACAGAGACGATCATGCCAGTGAAAAAACCTCCTAAAGAAATCAATGGCGCAATATACCAATGTGACTTATTTCCCAAGGAAGAAATAAAAAAAAAAATTGGGATATTATGGATTTGGGAAATAGCTTTCAAAATTCAATTTTTAACATTCCCAGATTTAAAAATCTCAATAAGGACACAACAAGAAGTATATAATCAGAAAAAAACAAGGAAATGATTCCCCCCAAAGAGAAGGTGGATGATTCAAATGAAAACATATAGATGTAAAGGAATGAAGGAAAAATTCTCAAGAAATTCCCGCAATGAATACAGAGTCACGATGACAATGTAGGAGATTTTTCTTCTTTCTCTGTTCAAATCAAAAGCAAAATAAACCCAAAAACTTTAAGGAAAAAAAAAAATTGGTTGTTGTTTTCTTCAGCACACAGCAAAAGGTGGAGGTTGATGGGAAGGAGGGAGGAGGGACATTAATGGAAAATTAAAAAAAATAAAAAATGAGTTTATTTGATTATGGTGTGATTTGGAAGAATGGTTGGAGGGAGAGAAAGACAGGAGAGATTTGCGGTGTAATGTGCGAGAATTGCGAAGCACCAAGTGTTCCAGATTGACATTTATCATCATCTTCCCTCTATTCTCCTCCTGAGTATTTGCTGGAATTTCCATGCATAATTAATAAGACTATTCTTATTTCATTAAAATAATTAGTACTTTTCACTAAATCAACGTTAATAAAACAAAATTTTAATACTTCAATTTTTTACTAAAAAATACTATGATTGCTTACTAATCTATAATGTATAAATAGTTACTGATCAGAAATGACTAATTAGTTCCTAATTAAATTCTTATAAATTTGTGCAATAGATTTTGGTACTATATATATATATATATATATATATATGTATACCATTATTATTTTATTACCTCCTTTTTCCTTTTCTTTTCTTTCTATGTTTCTCCTTCTACACCTATTATACCTATTTAATCAATACAATACTTGTAACATAAATACAAGATAGACACTAGAATAATATATGCATTTTTGGACATCTCCTACGTTTTAATATAGAGTAAATAAATTAACTTTTGTTTTTAAATAACATATTTGGTAAAATATAGGTAACGTTTTTCTAACATGTGTAACATTGCACAAGATAATAAATTAAAAATAAAAAAATTTATTAGAAAATATAATTATCACAATATTCAATACATAAGTTAGTAAAACCGATATCGGTATAAGACCATCTCCAATTAAGGCGGGTTGCTTAGGAGAGTTCTTAATATGGAAGGATTTTGGGAAACAACTTGGATGCATTGGATGAGAATGATGTGACAATTGGAGTGCTTAATTTTAAGCATAAGATGCTTGGTCAGACAACTATGCTTCCTCAGTTCTTAACATTAATAAAAATAACATTGAAGATAATATTTAAGTTAAACTAAAATATTAAAATAATAAAGGTGGATAACTTGTGGGGTCCATTTTGGAGTTCTTAAAAAGTTGCTCTATTGGAGCGTATAGTTGCTTAAATTGGGAAGAATTCCCCATTGAAGATACATTAATGTAGATACCGATTCATCATCGCTCCAACTTTGATGAAAAATTGCTTTTACCCTGATTCTAAACTCACCCAATATAATAATTAACTAATTTTAATTATAATAATAGTTAAATAATTAATATAAATTTACATATTTTTTTAAATATGATATAATTTTTAAATTTCTTATTATTAAATATTTTTAATGTCTATTTTCATATATGTTTGAATTATAATTTATTATATATATAGGTCTTGTTTAAAAATGTATACTTAACTTATTAAAATTAAAGAAAAATATATAATGAAATCTCATAGTTTACCCAAACTGGACATGAAGCGGGAATGAAATTAGATTTCATAATTTTATAATACTCTCTTTAAATATTGTTACAACGAATTAAAATATATCACAAAAGTAAAAAGATAAAGAAATAAATTTATATAGTAAATTTTTTGCTTTTTAACTTTTTAGATATTATTAATGTTTTTTAAAGAAAAATTGAAAGTATTAACGGGGTTGATTCTAATGGTACAAACTTATTTTTCCATTATTTTTCCATAAATAAGATCTCGAATTAGCTAACCCCGTGGATGTTCCCTCGACTTTATATCTAGTTGTATTTTAAAAGTAGTTGTGTTGTACATACTATTTTTCTTATATAGTCTCATATATCTATCCTGACCATATAAGTTGCTACAACAGTAAGAGTAAGAGGTCTGAATAATTTGTATTTTTGTTCACGACGGTAGGTATTCTCTATGGAAAATTCTGTTTGAATTGGATAGAACCTTATAAAACGGTAAAGTTCTAGTCCAAGGATTTAACGTATACCCTAATACCCACGGACTAATACACCTGTTCGGTGGTGTCTGAATAATTTGTAGGGTCACAATTTGGTACCCTCCAGTTAGAGAGGGTTTTGGTACTTTCTTATATTTTTTTATTGAATAGGCCCAAATTACGTAGAAACAAGTTGTGTACTCTGGCCTAAATTATTTCGAAGACATAAAATAGATTTTAAATGAGACACATGTGTATTGCAAATGAGAATGTGAAAAAATGGGAGAATACAATAATAGTTATAGAGGGTCAAAAAGTCTTTTCAAAAATTAAAAATACAAATTCTAATAGTTAAATATTGTCCTGATTAAATGATCAAAGAAGGTACCAAAACCCTCTCTCACCATAGGGTACCTTGGAATTTCCCTTATTGGTATGGCATTTTATATATATTTAAAATTTATTACCATCATTATAAAAAGACATGATAATAAGTCTGTCTCAGGTTATAAGTGCAGGTGTCTCCTCCCTGTGGATTTCATACCGCAACATAGCAAATGGGTATAGGCAGAGAAGAGAATTCATGCACCGAAAATTCCATCCGTCACAATTTCAGCTCTCTCCACATCCACGTGTGTTCACACCTCTTCCTACTATTGCATGTAATAATAATAGTGTTGTGTTCAACCCAAACACTACCACTACATGTCATATTATTCACACACCCTTCTCTTCTATCTCTCTGTTAGTTAATTCATTCTCATCCATCAAGTCTCCCTCCCTCTAGAGCTAGCTAGCTTTTGATTTGAGGCTATGGACTTTGTGAATTTTGTGCTTAACTTGTTTGTCCCTCCTGCCAGTTTGATCACCTTGGCTTTCTCATGGCCAGCACTTTGTTTCCTCAATGCTTGTGAGTGGCTCTATAACAGTATATATGGTGAGGACATGGATAACAAAGTTGTCATAATCACTGGAGCATCTTCTGCTATTGGAGAGGTAATTAATTAACAATCTCCTAATCCATTAATATAAAAACTAGCTAGAGAGTAATTATTTATTTATATATGTCTAAGTTTGGAATTGCAGCAAATTGCCTATGAGTATGCAATTAGGAGAGCAAATTTAATGTTGGTGGCACGCAGAGAGCACAGACTAAGAGGGATCGCTGAGAATGCAAGGCGAATGGGTGCAAGGCATGTCATCATTATGGCAGCAGATGTTGTCAAAGAAGATGACTGTAGGAGATTTGTTTATGAAACCATAAATGTCTTTGGCCGTGGTATCTTCTCTTCTCTTTTGTTGAGCCTGAGTTTATATTTTGATTGCACATTTAAATTAACAGTGTAACACTTCCAACAAAGAAAAATTTGTTATTAGAGAAAGGATAGGTCAATTTCCACCTTTACATTCTTATTATTATGCTTAATTTTCCATGGTCTTACTTTTGTCTTTGATTTTGTCTTTTGGTGAGTGCAGTGGATCATCTTGTAAATACAGTAAGTTTGGGACATACATTCCACTTTGAAGAAGTTACAGACACCTCAGTTTTCCCTGTTCTCTTGGTAAGAATTCTAATTCACTATTGAAATTAAAATTGTCACTTCCTAATTCATTGACAACTAAAAGGTTGGGAAGCTGCTTCATCATATATTCTGAATAATATGGTCTTAACAAATTTTCATTCTCAGGATATTAATTTTTGGGGGAATATTTATCCAACGTTTGTGGCTCTTCCTTACCTTCACCAAAACAATGGTCGTGTTATCATCAATGCATCAGTTGAAAGTTGGTTACCTTTGCCAAGGATGAGTTTATATGGTGTAAGTATATATACACATGCATTAAATTTAACATTCTCTGTTTTCATTTCATCTTTAGTTATAACATTCTCTGTATACATACATATACTTCAATCTAAGCAAATGGATCGTTTGTGTTAATTCAACTCTGCTAGCTGTTCTAATGATTTGTGTTGTCTGCATGAATTGAATGTAAGGCTGCAAAGGCAGCATTAGTGAACTTCTATGAGACGCTGAGACTTGAATTGAAAGATGAGGTTGGAGTAACAATAGCAACCCATGGTTGGATTGGAAGTGAAATGACGAGGGGCAAGTTCATGCTAGAGGAGGGTGCAGAGATGCAGTGGAAGGAAGAAAGAGAAGTAAGTAAGTCCATGCTGGATGGTGCTTTTTGCACATGATAATTAATTATAATCAAGAAATGATATATACTTCAAATGTCATCAACAACTCATTTTATTGCTATATCCATAAAGAATAGAATTAATGTTGGATAGTTGAAATGCACTATATATACTTGTTCCATGCAATTATACATCTTTTTCAAGTTTTGAGGGAATGCTGCAGAGAGTAGTGTTGGCTAGGATACCAGTCGTAGCATGATTTTGAGGTAAATCAAACACACATCTAATCTATCTTTTAATTTAATTAGATACATGTGATCGGGGGACCAGTAGAGGAGTTTGCGAGGTTGATTGTATCTGGAGCATGTAGAGGAGATGCATATGTGAAATTTCCAAGCTGGTATGATGTGTTCCTACTATATAGGGTGTTTGCTCCCAATGTTCTCAACTGGGCATTCAGGCTGCTTATTTCTCCCCAAGGGACCAGAAGAACCTCTTCTTATGTAGGGACTGGCAGATCCATGGATGCTTCTGTTGTGAGACCTATGTTGGAGGGAACCCCTCCTACAAACACTGCCATGGGTCCCCTTACCTTCTCTGGCCCGTTGGTGCAGCAAAAAGTGGATTGAATTGAAACAACCTCCAACAATAACAAACCCATCTACATTTCTAGTTCTAGATGTTCTTAAACTTGTATTTATGCATTCTTGCTAGAAACAAGCATGCTATGTGGACCTCTTGTTCTACTTGTGTAAAAAATGAAAATAAACTTGTGTTGATTATGGAAAATATGTCTCTTGCCTGTGAATGTGACCCAAATTCTTCAGTTGAAGATTGATATTATATATTAGATGTATATTTTTGTAATTAATATTGTCATATACAAAAGACATATGAGAAATATATAAAAGTATGACACAACAAATTTGTTTTCAATAACAAATTAAAAAAAGGTTATAAATATAAATACTAATTAAATAATATAAAATATCAATGATCCATAGAGAGCAAATATCAACCAGCCTCATGCAGTTTGGAAAACAGGTTATAAAGTGTTGAATTGGGACTTCTTGAGGCTGGAAAACAGGTTCATGCAGTTTCTCAAAAGTTTAGATTTTATGATGATGTGTATGTTGCTAGTAGCCTTATTAATGTGTACTCAAAATATGGGGAAATGGAGTTGTCTAAGCATGTATTCAGTAAACTGCCTGAACTAGATGTTGTTTGTTGGAACTCAATGATAGCAGGGTTCTCAATTGAACAAGATGCTTTGTCTTTCTTTAAGCACATGCTACAGTATGGCTTCTTTCCTTCTGAGTTTTCTTTTGCTACCATAGTGAACTCTTGTGCAAAACTTTCTTCCTTATTTCAAGGACAATAGATTCATGCTTAGATCATAAAAGATGGTTATGTAGATGACATATTTGTAGGGAATTCTCTTATAGAAATGTATTGTAATTGTAAATGTGGGGATGTAGGTGGAGTCAAGTGCTTTTTTGATATGATGCCTTGGAAAAACATTAATTGTTACATGGTTATGCACAAAATGGATATGGTCATGAGGCTATATGCCTTTATAAGGACATGATTTCAGATTTACCATTGACACGAAACTGCTTCAGCATTCGGATGCTAAGCTAACAAACCAGTCCATTTACTATGGGCTTCTTCAAAATAGTGCTATTAGGAATCCTACAGTAACTGGTTTCGGTGGCATCATAAGAGACTACTATGGTAATTTCATTGTTAGGTTTGTTGACTCCATTGGTGTAGGTGTAGGTACAAATCTTCTAGTTGAACTAACAGCCATTTGGAGGGGATTGCATTAGACTTGGGGAAAAATTTGTAAACTCACCTTTTAGCTAATGTGATAATTATCTTTTGTATTGATTTGAAAAATTTGTACTAATTTAATAAAAATCTATTTTTAAATGAAAAAATTTAAATACAAATTACATAATTTCGAACTTACTTTTAAATAAAATTAATTCTAAAAAACAAAGGCAACGAATATAAAAAAAAAAGGCAATGAATCAGTTATGCTGATATTTATTCATTTAATGAAATAGATGGCTGGGTGGTCCATAAAAATGGATAAGTCTATTTTATATCTTGACATGTCATTGTTGTAAAGTTTAGCATTTATCACCAAAACAAAGTTTAGCATTTTCTTTTCTATAATTGGAAAGGATTTTCCGTATGGTATAATAGGGAAGGGAGCAATAAGACGTATATGTTGCATTAATCGAAATATTGATGCGGCCATGTGGGCACATGTGTACAGATTCTAAAAAGTTTTGATGATTTTTAAAGTTCAAATACAATAATATTTTAAAATATAATACTTTAACAAAAATATTAAGAGCTTAAAATCTTAAAATTATCGACTTGAAAACCACGTTTTAAATGTGAATTCGAGTCGACGCTACTAAAACGTGAATTCGGGCCAACGCTGCTGAGAGTAATGTTAGCTCAAATAAAAATTAAATTCATAATATATATTTATAAAAGAAAAAAGTTGATGGTGATTTTATACTATTTTGTCTTTTCTTTATTTAATGCAATTTGGCAAATATATAATAATAATAATAATAAAGACGTGATCATAGAAAATACCAAAAAAATTTGGGAAATGATGATTAAAATGTGACGGTTGTGGGTATAAATTGTAAAAGAAAAATAGCATAATTGAACACTATTTATTGTATTATTTTTATAATTTAATTTATTATCAAATGTATGTAAAAATATTTTAATTATCCTATACAATACTACATGTATCTTAGAAAAACTGTTATAATAAATGGACAAGAATAAACCAAACATGAGATGAGAGCACGTTACCTTACTATTACTAGCTTCAAGTAAAAAAAATCAAAATTGAGACGATGGTGCGAGCATGATTTCATTGTGGCCCTTTCTTGATTGGTTATATACTCCGAACCCAAACCCATATTGAATTGAATATTCTATTATCTATTTATCCTATCGATCAATGAAAGAGTTGAAAGTGAAGATGGAGGGTACTATTCGATGCTCCGCCAACTATGTTCCTCTGAGTCCCATCAGCTTCTTGGAGCGCTCCGCCATTGTTTACAGAGACAGACCTTCTCTCGTCTTCGGTGATGTCACCTACACATGGACTCTCACCTATCAACGCTGCATCAAACTCGCTTCTTCCATTTCTCAACTCGCTGTTTCTCCCGGTCATGTGGTATATAAACTCTTTAAATTCATTCTCTAATTCTACCTTAACCTCACACTGAAGTCAAATTATTTCATTTAAATTGACTATTTATTGATATTTGATTGTAGTGAGTTGAGTTTTTCCTTTTCTATCACTCTCATTTTGTTTGAATGGATTTTTGGTGGAATGTAATCTGTTAGGGAAAGAAAAAACAAAATTCAATGCTCCATATATTATTACTTGTATATATATAATAAATTATAGCCATATTCAAACGTATATTCTCTGAAATGAATTAGCCAAATCTGGTCTGCTATATAAGCCAGTGTAGTTGATGATTATTTGTGTTGTGCTTGTTATGGATTTGCGCTTCTTTGTGCAGGTTGCTGTATTGGCCCCTAATATTCCAGCCATGTATGAGCTACATTTTGGTGTTCCAATGTCAGGGGCTATTCTCTGCACGCTGAATACACGTCATGATTCAGCTATGGTTTCAGTGTTATTAAAACATTCTGAGGCTAAGGTCCTCTTTGTAGACTACCAATTTCTTGATATTGCTCAAGGAGCACTTGAAATCCTGTCAAAAACAACCACCAAGCTTCCCCATTTGGTCTTGATTTTGGAGTGTGGTCAGCCATCACCTCACACTGGTCACAGTTCATCCTCTCCTGGAAGTGGAATGTTGATCTATGAGAATCTTATAGCTAATGGAAAACTTGATTTCGAGGTGAAAAGGCCAAAGGATGAATTGGATCCAATCTCACTCAATTACACTTCTGGAACCACATCAAGTCCTAAGGGTGTAATCTACAGCCATAGAGGTGCCTATCTTAATTCCTTGGCTACGGTCCTTCTTAATGAGATGCAGTCTATGCCAGTGTATTTATGGTGTGTTCCCATGTTTCATTGCAATGGATGGTGCCTCCCTTGGGGTATTGCTGCTCAGGGTGGCACCAATGTCTGCCAAAGAAATGTAACTGCTGAAGGGATATTTGACAATATTTTTAAGCACAAGGTGACCCACATGGGGGGAGCACCAACAGTTTTGAACATGATAATAAATTCACCACTTGAAGTTCGGAAGCCACTTCCAGGAAAGGTGGTAGTGATGACAGGTGCTGCTCCACCACCACCAGATGTGTTTTTCAGGATGGAAGAGCTGGGATTTATGGTGACTCATTCATATGGTTTGACAGAAACTTATGGTCCAGGATCAATTTGCACATGGAAACCAGAATGGGAAAGCCTGCCTAGAGAAGCACAGGCTAAAATCAGGGCCCGTCAAGGAGTGTACCATCTTGGAATGGAAGAGCTTGATATAAAAAATCCTGACACAATGAAGAGTGTGCCAGCTGATGCAAAAACCATTGGTGAAGTGATGTTCAGGGGAAACACTGTGATGAATGGATATCTAAAGGATTTAAAAGCAACACAAGATGCATTCAAAGGTGGATGGCTTAGGACTGGGGACTTGGGAGTAAAGCATCCTGATGGTTACATAGAACTTAAGGACAGGTCAAAGGACATTATAATCTCTGGGGGAGAAAATATCAGCTCAATTGAGTTGGAAGGTGTGATTTTTAGTCATCCAGCAGTTCTTGAGGCAGCTGTTGTTGGGAGACCTGATGACTATTGGGGAGAAACACCTTGTGCATTTGTGAAACTGAAGGAAGGATGCAGTGCTACAGCAGAGGAGATAATACAATTTTGTCAGAATCGTTTGCCTCGTTATATGGCTCCTCGAACTGTGGTCTTTGCTGATCTGCCAAAGACATCAACTGGTAAGACACAGAAATATGTTTTGAGGGAGAAGGCAAAGGCCATGGGAAGCTTGACTAAGAAGAACACTAGCAGGTTGTAAAGCACGTTTAACAAAAAAATGAATGCAATAGTCTTCAATGACAATGTTATGTGTTTTCATTTTGTAATTTTCGGATGTATGTAAAATTTGGCTCTTTGCATGTGTAGAAAACTTTTGGTGGAAAGGCAGTTGGACTAATTTGATCTTTTTTCTTTTGTCCGCTAAAAGTTTAACTAAATTTATAACCAAACTGTTATTTTCTTATAGCCTTACTAGAAAGGAATAGACTGAACTGCTAAATTGGTCTTTAGATGCATATTACCCTAATAAACTTTCATAATTTTTTCTTATTAAAGTTGCTTTACATCACACGTTATATGTATCACTTTATTTATTTATTTCTCTGTCTCTCTTTGGATGTCTACTATGCTTATTCGCTGTGAACCCATCATTTTCCGTTATGATTACATTCAATTCAAGTTCCTATTTATATCTATACACCTATAAAATAAAAGAGTGGTGTCTTTTATGACCATGACGGGTCTCTGTTAATGGTAAATTGATGATAACATGTAGTATTTTTCTGTGCTGGGAAATACTTACTTTGGTACCCTGATGCTGCAGTCAAAGAGAGAAATTAAGAAAAGAAATTTAAAATTGTGTCATGTGAAAAAGAATTATCCGGGAAAAAAGATGCAGTGGAAATTACTCTACACTTCATTTCATTATAATTTTTTTCATACCATACTATATAAAATGAGAGAGAAATACCAATTTTATTTTCAATTTCTCACCAATTTCTCTCGTTCATATTTCTATTACCCCATTTCTCTCGACTTTATCACAGACGGTGGAAGTGTGCCTTAATACACTCATTTTTTCTTTCATCTCATTTCACACCTCTATTTTTCATACACTGACTTTTTCAAAAGATAAACTAATCATCAAAATTTATTAAATGGCATGCCAGAAAAAGTGTATTAATATAATTGGTCTTATATTCATATTATATATATACTCTTGGTTGGTTCATTTCACTGGCGTATCATTTTATGGTTGGCTTGCCCACATGCAGAGTATTTTGTTTATGTTGGCAATGCTAATTTGCCTCGTTATAAGTTCATATTTGATTGATTAATGGAGAATTTAGCTATTCTACTTATCAGACGATGTACTAATGACTTTACAATTTCATGAGGCTATTTCGAATCTTGATGTTTGAGTTTTGTTGTGCATGCATAACATATTAACATGTATGATTCTGTCTTCTTGATGTGCACTCTGGCTATTCGACAAAATGTGAAGTCGAAACTTTCTTCTAATAACCATGAATTTAAAGCAACTTTTCACTCCTTAAATAGTTAGATAATGTTCATTTCTTTTTTTCCACCCAGTTTCTACCCCTTTAATTTACCAATTTTTAGCTGAAGAATTCCCACCTCATTGAAGTACTAATTACTAGTATACGGAAGGTAAACGCACTCAATCATGAAGGCAAATTCAAATTGTATTTGTTTGAGCATGGTTTCTTTTTGTATTTCATTTTCCTTTGCTTTTAAAAGGCAGCACAAATTTAGTCTGAGAAGCAAATTGATGTCAGACCTTCCTTCATACACCACTAATTATTAGGAGTACTTAACTTAGCTAATAATTAATCTATCTATACACCCCCAAAAGATTAGTCTCATTAATTACTGTAGTTCAGTTCAAATAATGTTGAAGGCCTAAAGATAATCTTCAATGGAAATGCTCAAGGCCTCCTCCTCCCCTTGTTGTCTACAATATTCTTGAGTTAATCCCTCCCAAGTCTCACAATCATCACTACCCAAATCTTCCCACCAAAACACTTGTTCAGCTACACTACCGTTGTGGATATCATCATCAGTTTTCTTCGTTTCTTCTGCAGAATTGCCTGAGATGTTCCGCGCATCAACATCCATGGCAACATCTGAAGCCACTTTCTGAACAGAGCTTGGGGACATGTCCCTCTGCTGAAGACAGTAAGAAGACAATGTCTCAGGAAAGTTGAGTTTGTCCAAAGTAGAAGGCTTTCTGAGATAATAGACAGCAACATCATGTGCAACCGCTGCAGCCTCTGGTGTGGCATAGGTTCCCAACCACAAGCGTTCTTGTGTGCCAGGAACACGAATCTCTGATACCCATTTGCCCCACTTACGACGTCGTACTCCTTTAAACTTGTTGTTCCCATGATTTGTGTTTGTTCCAAGCAGCCCTGAACTTCGACTCATCTATAAAATTAAATGATGGAATATGGTTATTGAAGAAGTGAGACAAGACTCTGTTTTTAATTGTGAGAGAAGAAGGATGAGGGAAGGTGTGCTTTATAAAGGTTGAAGATTTTCAGAGTCAAACAAAAGAGGGTAAGCTAAGCCAAGCCAAGCCTTGAGGTGGACCATAGAAAGAAGGTCAACATTTTCAAAGGTCAAAGTAAAATAAAAAGGTTTAATAGTACTCATTCATTCACAGACATACCTATTAGTATAATAATAAGGAAAATGCTAAGAGAAATCAAATATAAAAATATTTTATTGGAGTGTGTAACATTTAAGATTGTAGATACAATTATTGCTGTGATTTCCAATAAAACATTTCTATACATGGATATTTAAACAATGCCCTAAGGGCACTCGTTAGCAGAACCCTAATAATAATAAAAAAAAAACATTTGTGGTTGGATGGTAGTATAAAACTATATAGATTAGTTATTACTCTCGTACCTTATTACAAGACCCTCTCAACCGTTTCACATAGTTTAAGAAAAGTTGGTTATTGTATTGGTCTTTTAAAAAACATAATAGCATTCTAAATATACCCTTATTTAAAAGTCACTATATTTTAGTAACATTAATGGTGACATAGTGGAAGACTCCAAAATTCACTTTTCAATGGGATAGTTGAGCATATGGGTAAAGCTCCATTAATTATTCGCACTCATCAATATATGGGGAATAAAAAGAGTTGAATATTAATAAAAGACAAATATGAAAAAAATAATTAATTTACCTAAAAATCTGCAAAGGTCTTATATTAAGAGATATCTAATTCTTCTATAAGGGCTACGAAGGGATAGAGGTGTCAAAATGGGCTACCCGGCCCGGCCCGGCCCGCATCGGGTAGCGGGCTTGTGCGGATAGGGCTAAAATACCCGGTTAAAATTCGGTCCTGTGAACTTAGTGCCCTAGCCCGGCCCTATGCGGGTAGCGGGCTTGTGTGGGCTGGCCCGGTTAAAAAAAATTAACTTATTCAAAAATGTTGCTCATTAAAAATTGTAAACAATTATACTTTTACAAAACTAAAAAAATTACAATTTAGTTATAAAAATCATTTAAAAGGGGAAAAGTAAAATGAATTTGCATTCGATGAATCGAAATTGTTCCAAGATTTTTCCATTTTATAATACTACTCAATTGATATGTAATTAAATTAAATTAAATAAACCTATACTGCACCTGTTCCAAAAATTGTTCTTCAAAATTGATTCTAAATTATTCCAAGATTTTTCCATTTTATAATACTACTCAATTGATATGTAATTAAATTAAATTAAATAAACTTATACTGCACCTGTTCCAAAAATTGTTCTTCAAAATAGGATTATAAAATACATATTTGACAAACTTGGATTTGAGGAAGTATATATATGCACTAATATAATAATATACTCGATCATAATTGTTTTAATTAATTAGTTATCTATCAAAAGAAAATCATAATTGCTCACCATATTCATTGACTTCACAGTAGAAATTTCAATTTTCAGAACTTCAAACATTTTTAGATGGAAGAAAAATAAAAAATGGGTCATGCCAGCTAACTTAAGCATAACTCAAAAGCAAGGCAATTTTTTTTTTAAAAAAAAAACGGGCTGCCCGTTAGCCCGGCCCGAACCCGCTTAAGACCGGGCTTTTTCATTTCAGGGCTAAAAAGCCCGGCAAAAATTCGGGCCTCTAATTTAAGTGCCCAAGTCCTCCCATATTGCGGGTTCGGTCGGGCCGACCCATTTTGACACCTCTACTAAGGGAGTACATTAAATTAAAGTCTATCAAGATGAGGGAGAAGAAATGGCCAATAGAATGGAATGAGGAAACAGACCAACTGACCCGAACCAATAACAATAATAATATCATCACCCAATCCAACTTGGTTGAAAATTGGTAAGGTGAGGAGGAATTGAATTTCCATTTCGGTGTTGATAAATGATAAATCCCACATGCAGTCACGGGGGTTGAAAATCACTAGCCATTAGATCAAATCAATTACTTATTCATTCATGTCGGCGTGATGAGTGAGGCGCGTGGACACATAAATCATATTATGTCACTAGTGACGTTATAAAATAAAGTTCCATGTAATCGATATATATCGTGCTCTCCACTTTCCTTAGATAGACTGTTTCTTTGTTTTGTTTAGCTATTTACTATATGTTATGTTACGACTCAGGTATAAAACAACCACGTGCTCTGCTGACTTTAAACTAATATTTAATTTAATCAAAATAAGCTACAATATTTTATAGTATAACTTTGGTCTTCTCATAAAAAACATTACTACTAATTTGTCATAATATAATTAGAAAAATGTGATTCTTTTAAGTTTTAACCAACAACCTCCTTCGTAAGTATATACAGTATTTTTTTAATTAACAAGAGTATATATTCAGGTCAATTGAGGATCTAAAGAACTATCTGATTTTATACATATGAGTAAGTAATGCTTCCCTAGTCTGTTTTGTTCTAGGATCATTTCACCATTTTTCAAGTTACGACAGATTTAACAAATGGTCTCTTTAATTTGTTTCCTCTATCCTTAATTACTAATACTATCCTTTTTTTTACTTATGAATTAATTAAGATTTTAATATCATGCAGTTCAAAATCGTTATAAAGTCGGGTTCGTTTGATTTACAGTTAAGTGAAATTGATTGGTTGAGATGAATAATGCAGGCTTTATGAAATACATTGAATGAAAGTGATTTAAAATCAATTAATTCTGTAAAATCATAATTTTTTCCCGTAAAAATTTAAAACAAATGGACAGTTATCATTGAAAAAGAAATCGTTTCAGAATACGCAAAGGATGATGTACTATTGGCTGCCATCTCCCTCAACTTTTGAGAAGTTGGAAAGCCACTAGGGACCAGCAACTTATGTTAAGTTAAGAGTTGACAAGTTCAATTTGAGGTTCAGTTTCAAACTTTGATATATGATACGAGAGGCACAAGTTAAACTAAATATCAATCTGCAACTAAAATCTAAATATCTATCTGCAACGCCGATTTTATTGGGTTAAATCAAGATTTTGTAAAATTGATTTTAAATTACTTTTATTTACATATATTATTTATTTTAATCATTAATTTTTAAAATGAATTTTATCAAACGCAGACGTGAACTTGAAGTGCACAAAAAGTGCAATTTTGTTCTTTTCTGATTGTTTTCACATTAATTGGTTAGTTATTGAGCACGCCAGCCAGCCACAGTGACAGATCGACGATAGATGAGTATTCACTTGGGAAAGGGGTTTTACTTTTAATTTGTTTTGTGAGTGGAAACGAAACGAAACGAATCAAGTGAAGATTTATGTGCAAGTGCAAGTTGATTTGAAAGACGTGTATACCCCGCGGCTCTCGCCTTCTTAGTTTAGTTGCCTTTTGTTTCTCATTTGGGCCACGTTATTACTTATTACTTATGTAAAGTAAAACAAATATCCTAGTCGTCCCCCACCTCAAAAACAATTAAATCAGATGTCAAATTTCATTCACATGAATTTAAGAATCAGATTTAGGACTACATTCTTTCATTATGTGTAATTAAATCCATAGTTAAGGTTATGATGAATCCTATGTTTTGACCTTTAATGTCTTACAAATTTTAATACATTTTTTCGTTTAATTTACCAATTTTAATAGTACATTTTTTCGTTTGATTGTGTTTATCTTACTCTGCTTATATGTGGATTGATTATCTTTTACAAAGTTCATTGTTGATTGGCAATCATATCACACTCAATTAATGGATTTACAAGATAAAATGAATTTGGGATGGTGAAAAACCAAACTCAATCTCTTATTTTCAATTATTTATTAAATTAACCTCAAATGGTATTTTTTTGTGTTAACCACAGGTATCCCCTATTACTAGGGGCAATCCTGTTCGGAGCTTAGTCACAGTTAAGACTTCCCACCCCTCCCGAAGAGTGTGTTTAATGGAGATCGAACTCAAGAGCTCTTCCCACAATCTCAACCTGCGTTGATCTCGTAGAGCAGAATATGATCTAGTATATAATCTAGTAGAGCATAATATGATCTCGTATATAACATGTCGCAAATTCGAACCCTGACTCGTCTCCTTGATTGAGGTAAATATAAGTTCCTATGTAAATACTCTTTGAACTCAAAGGTTTTCCTTATCTTGGATTGGTTAAATTAACGGTTTTGATATTATCAAATAATTTCTTTATTTTTAATTAATTATTATATTAGATTAACGGTTTTGATATTATGATTTTTCTAATATGTGCAATGTTGCACATGATAATAAATCAAAGGGAAAAGAGCATAAAATCACCCCGAACTTTTAGCCTTTTGCAATTAGGCACCATGAACTTTCAATTTGTCTCAATTAATCCTTAAACTCTTATCATTATCGCAATAAGCCCTTTCTTTAATATGAAATTAAATAATTAACATAATAAATATCAATTTTTCAATATTTTGTGTTTCAAATATATTAAAAACATGTAAAAAAGTAAAAATTCTTATTTTTTATTTTTGAATTCTATCAAATTTCAAACTCATTTGAAAATTGAAATTCTAAAATCGAAACATGATGGTGTGTTATTATTTTTTTTATTATTTAAAACTTTATTTTATATTATTTTAATATTTTAATTACAAAATCTTGAATAATTAAGATTGATTTTGTTAATTATTTAACTCTATGTTAATGAAAAGACATATTGCAACAATAATAGAAGTTTAAGGGTTAATTAGGGCAAAATAAAAGTTCATGGTGCCTATTTGCAAAAGGATGAAAGGCTGGGATGGTTATATACTATTTTCTCTAAATTAAAAGTGGAAATGTTTTTATTAAAAATTACAACATTCAATGCATTAGTAATATAAAATGTTACATTTTCCAATAAAATCTTTCCACTTTTAATTTATTATCTTGTGCAACATTACACTGATTAAAAAAGTTTTTGATATTATCAAATACTTTCTTTTTTAATGAAAAACTTTTGTTTTTAGTACTCTTATTAGGACTGATATTATTAAAACAATTAGACTAATATAAGTTTGTTGGTTTTTTTTTCCTTGATTGTTTACCTTCTATGGCCATTGAGTGTTAATAGTGTTAGAAATGGCGATTAGCAATTGATTGAGAAGAGGTTATAGAGAAATTGGATGATATCTTAGTGCTTTAAGATCCGTTTATTTTACCGTTGCAACATAAAACCATGATTTCGCAAATCATTTTTGTCTAATGTGTTTCAAATAACGTACATCACTCATCTTAACCATTCATTTCTAATCAACTATAAATAGAATTATATGTGTGCTTTCTTATCTACATCTTACGACGTAAATCAGCAGAAGAAATACAATGAAGACCAAGTTTTGAAATGCCATTGTGGAATATTAACTTTAAAAATTGGGTATAGTATACAGAGAGTACAAAAAATAAAAAGATGGAATATTTGCCACGATCTAGACTCACGATATACAATATTAGATACAGAGAGAGCACAATATTATCTTATCTTGCTGAGGATCAAAGTAATAGCTGAAATGACATAGATAATGAATGTCTGTCTAATTGAGAGCATTAGATGCAGAATATATTAAGTCCAAAAAGCCTGTTCCCTTTAAAAGACCTTTACCTGTTAAAAGCTCAAAATCCAACAATAGGAGGAACCCAATAACAGCTGCTTTCCCATTTATTATTTCGTTTTTCCCAGTAAAACCAAATCCCTCTTGATCCTCATCAATCACCATTTTAACCTAAACAATCATAGAACAGAACTAGTTGATAAATCAAAAGGATATTCAAATGCAATTAGTGTTTGGTATAACGTTGAAACTGATCAAACTTAAGTTTGGATTCCCCCAATGCAACTATTTCTAGCGTTGGAATGAGAGTTTACCACGTTTCAACGCTAAATCAAACATGCTCTAATTACCAAAATGTTACCATTGTTACCTCATCAACATTGACATCAGATGCTGTTACACCAGGCTGAGCCTTCCCACTGAAGACAATCTCAGTAGCAGCATCAGCTTTTACACCTCCCCTCATGCTGATATAAATGTTCTGTTCATCTGTTTTCACAGGAAATACAAAGAGTTTCCTCAAAGCAGGTGTGAGAACTCTCAGAACAGGATTTTTTGGATACCATTCTTTGATCTCTCCTGTTCGTAGATCAAATGTGCTATCCGTTGTTGGGCAAACTATACATCCATCCTGCATATAGCATAAACAAAGGAATTGGAAAATATTTCAACTCTTTTTCAGTCAAGCTAGACTACTGAATAAATTTTCACAGGTTGATTTCACAGAACACATATAAAAATTCCACTAATTACAAGAGTTTGTTAAAAGGAATGGTAGAAATTGCCACACCATAATAGACCTAAAAATTCCACTAATTTCAACTCATGCAATGCACAATGTAAATATATCAAGCATAAAAGACCTAAAGCTAAACTGAAAAATATTAATGAAAATCAGATTAATATCTTGCAAGTCTTGGGACTTCTTTCCTTTTTTTTGTGACAAAAATTTAGGGTGAGGGGATGGTGCCCAATAGCCTCCAGGCTTAAAAAAACACTTACAGAGGAACCTACATTTACCTCACCTCAAGGGGGGGTGAGGGTTTGAACCTGCATCTTGTTAGATAGGAGACCCGTGCTCTACTCGACCAACCATGGGGTTTGCGACTTCTTTCCGTAATGCTTGTTCAATTGTCATTAAATTTTCAAATGAGGCAAATCATTAACCCAATTGCCACACAAACTCAATAAATTGCTACTAGAAAAAAAAACCAACGAAAACAATAATAAACACAAGGGAAACACAAAGAACTATCTCATCATCTCATGTTTAATGCTTACACAAAACACAAGGAAATTGAAATCACAATTACAAGCAGCAAGCAAGTAGTATTTAACTATTTTTTTACATAATAAAACAATGGAACAATATGCAATTTCAAACAGTTAGTTGATAGATGAACTCAGTCACAAAGATATGAACCTGGGTGAGCTTGGCATTGAGCAAGCCTTCAGAATAGGCGCCTTCAGCAGGGGACCTGTTTTCAATGGCAAAAACTTGATCTTTATACCACAACAGCAATATCGTCTCGTTGTCCTGAATAATCACGCGCCGCTCCCCTTTTGGAAGCGCCGTCAGGGGAACCACCGGAACCCAGTTTGTGTTCCGTCCGCCGTCGTCGCCGGAGGCGGATGACTCCTCAGCGACGGAAACTTGGGTTGCTTTGCATACGAATCGGCGAGCGGGAAGGAAATGGAAACAGTTCAGAGACTTGGGCGGGGAGTGGCGGTTAGAGTGGCAGAGAAGAAGAAGAGGTTTGCGAGAAGATGGTGAAGGAGAAAGAGGGAGAGGAAAGTGGCCTTTGGAAGAGGAAAGGGCTAAAGGGTTGGTGGCGGCCATTGAGAATGTGAGTGGAAAGAGGAGAGGGAGCGAAAGGGGTTGGAATTGGAGAGAGAAAGTGAAAGGATCTTCATCTTCATGAGTGGATGGTTGGAGTGACTCCACGCAATTACGAAAACAAGATAATGAAGTGAAATCACTCTAAGTGTATTAGCCACAATTCTAATCTAATTGTCTCCCACCATTCTAGTCACACTAACACCATTCTAATCTAAGTTAAAGTTAATTGGAGGTGTATATTGGAATACCCCATAATTTTTCTTTTGACATGTGGTAAACTATCCAAACTCTCTCACCAACGAATAAATCATCATTTTACTTCGCGAAAACTTTAGGGTCAGTGAGTGATATTAGTGTCTAACCGATGGAAAATGTCATGTAATTTAGTCTTTTTTTAAAGATTAAATTGATGTTAAAAAATTGAAAAATGATTAAATTGAATGATTTTTTTATCTTTTAGGAATTATACGACCCATCTCAAATCTTTTTAGGATTAAAATACTCGAATTTGGATTCCCTGCATTCACTGCATTCATTAAACGGTAACCGTTCAATCTAGATCGAACGACTCAAATGTCGAGATGAATTTTAAATCCGATTTACTCATCTCGGCATCTGAGCCGTCCAATCTTCATCGGACGACTACCATTTGATGAATGCGTGAATTTGTGAATGCAGGGAATCCGGATCCAAAATATTCCATCCGGTGCTATTTATAAGACAACTCAGATAAAAACACACATATTAAGAAAAATAATTAATGCATTGATTTTTAACAAATTACTCTACAAGATTACAAGTTTACCCCTATTTAAAATTAAACTCCGCTACCATGGTAATTGTGTCACTTTAAAACATTTAATAGTCAACAAGGGAAAATAGGGGGAAAAAAAACAATAAATGCTTCTGAATTTGTGTACTTTGTCTTATAAATAGGACCATGGAAAAACTTCAAACGTTATCTTATAAATAGGACCGGAAGGAGTAAGAGTTTACTCCCCTACTATTAGACCAATTGACCCTAATCATATCCCATAGTTTAAAGTCTGATTGTTTTATAATTGGGTCTCTTTTAAACCTAAGTTAGGGTAAAAGTAACAATTATCATGTGTTTGCTTTGTTGTTGGAAATTCACTTTTGCAGCTTCCCAAGGCAAAAATAACACCTTGTTGCTTTAGATGGATGTACTTTTGGGATAACACAATGGTTTCCTAATAAGACATTTCAACTAGATGAAAGCTGAAATTAGTAGCTGAAATCATTTCTTCAATGTTTGGTAATTTAGTTTTTTTAGGTAGTTAGTAGCTTTTTTAAAAAAGCTCAATTCTTCATTTACTACTTGAAAATTTATTATAAGTCTGTCTCTCAACCACCTCACCCAACATTTTTTAATAATTAATGATGCCCTTGCATGTTATTCTACCATTTTCAGTCTGTTTTACCAAACACCTTCAATCAAACCAGATGGATTTTCAGCTTTTATCTCACTTTTAATCATTCAACTAGCTTTTCAGTTAATTTTAACTATCAATCAAATAATCTAATTTTCCATCTTTCAACTAACTTTTTAATTAATTTTATCAAACACATTCTTATTTTTCGTTGACCAAAAATATATTTGGAACCTCTGCAATTGGAAAACAAACGAGCTCAGAGGTGAGTTGCATTATTTTCTTTTAAAATTCTTGTATTTTTATATTTAGTTCACAAAATCATGTGTGAAGTTGCGAAATTGCCAATTACATTATTTTAATATTAAATTTGATGATAAATATTCCCTGAAATTAATCACTTATCATGATCTTAAAATGAGAAGTGTTTCCTTTTTATTTAACGACAAATATAAAATTATGCAAACAATGTCGAAAGTACCTATTTTAAAAATAATTTAAAATACTAAGTTATTAACTATTAAATTGAGTGCTGTAACTATCAAAAAAACTATTCATTGGATCAAGTAAACAAATATTATCCAAAAAGTCAATTGCACACGTTTTTAGTTTTCCATTGAGTTCTCACAAGAAAATTGGGTCAAAAAACAATGATGGCCAGAAAGAAGTGATGACCACCGGATATCTGAAAGGGTCATCAGGCCTTTCTTTAATAGCCCATGGTTATCTAAAGTGCTCTTTGTTTATTTATTTCTTTTGTTGAACTACCCTTTTTCTTCACAACTTTCCTTTCTATTGTGTTTTGCTTTGGAAAATTAGAGACTTCAATAGTTCAATTAATATATTAATTATGACCTAGATATGGAAAATCAATATTCTAGAGCTTTTTTTATCATTTTCTTTTGGGTTGCGTGGTATGCGACCACGTTTTACAAAATTATTCAAAAGCCCATTTTGGTCTTAATATTTATATATTTGACTAGAATAAATGGAGTCAGATTAAGTCTTTTTCTTTATTTATATAATCTTTTGAATATCTTAAAATTAAATAATATAATCAAATTTTAATAACTGAATTCCAATCTTTTAAGTCAAATGAATGAAAATTAGCAACACTAAAAAATACTTTTTTATTATTAAAATGTTTTTTTTTTGCATGAATTATAATGTCCTTTTTATTATTATTTAATACACCTTAGATTTTTTTATTAATTGCAAGTTCCACACAAAAATTTCTTTTAAGTCAAATGAATGAAAATTAGCAACACTAAAAAATACTTTTTTATTATTAAAATGTTTTTTTTTGCATGAATTATAATGTCCTTTTTATTATTATTTAATACACCTTAGATTTTTTATTAATTGCAAGTTCCACACAAAAATTTCTCTTTAAATATATAAGGTGGCAAGTGTGTAGGTGGAAATGTAACGGTATGAACACTTTGTTTGATTTAAGAAAATAAATAGAGAATTGAAAAATAGAGAAGAGAGAAATATAAATCAAATAGAGATTATTTATAAGTTATTTGATATAAAAAAAATGAGTGTGTAATAAAAGATAAATAATAGTGAATAGTATTGGGTAACCATTTCTCTTTCATCTCTCGACAATTCTGTAGAGAAATGCATTATATGTGGGACCCAATGTTTTTATGCATCTCCATCTTATTTCGTTGCAACACAAAACAAGAGAAATTTTCTACTCCCTTGTCCCTTTGTCCCTTATTATAAGACCCTTTCAACCGTTTCACACAGTTTAAGAAAAGTTAGTTAATGTATTAATCTTTTAAAAAAATAATAGCATTCCAAATATACCCCTATTTAAAGTCACTATATTTTAGAGACATTAATTGTGACATAGTGGATCATTAAAGTACATCTCTTAGATTTTGAGAAAGAAAGATTCTCTCTCCAGGAATCATCGTGCAACTTCTTGCTTCACAATGAAGAATGCCACTCAACATGGCCAATCCACCCAAGAAGAAGATCTCATCCACCGTAGCATTAAGAAAATCAAGACTATTGATAACAGCCACAATGACTCAGAAGAAGCAGCTTCAATGGCACAACAGTCTTCCTACAAGGAGTCTCTCCTCCAACAGATTGGACTCCTCAACAGCCCCCTCTTTGATGTAGACGATATAGTGGTGCCTGGTGAGGATTCAGGGGATGAAGACAAACCTGCAGAGATGGAAGAGGGTTTAGACAGTCATCATCATCAGAACCCTTTGAAGCCAGTGGTACCTATATCAGAAGAAGAGTACAATAATTGGTGCTCCCCTTGGAGAAATGCACTTGTTGTCAAGTTATTGGGCAAGAAACTCAACAAACAGGTTCTTGAAAATAGGTTGAGGAGAAATTGGGCATGCAAGAACCCTTTGAAGTTTATAGACATGTCACATGATTATCATTTAGTGTATTTCACAGAAAAGGAAGACTACATACATGTTCTCTATGATGGTCCATGGATGGTGGCGGATCACTATCTTATTGTGCAAAGATGGCGGCCCCTTTTCTTGGAAGAAGCTAAAAAGGTCAAGAAGATAGCATGTTGGGTTAGAATCCCAGATTTGCCTATAGAACTCTACAACTCTAGTTTCCTCTATAGAGTGGGAAACATTTTGGGAACAATGCTAAAGGTGGATAGACTTACTTCTATTCATTCAAGAGGTAGGTTCGCAAGGATATGTGTTGAGATAGATTTGTCAAAGATTCTAATTCCTGAAATTGAAGTCCTGGGCATCACTCTCCAGATTGAGTATGAGGGATTACATCTAGTTTGTTTCCAATGTGGGAAGTATGGGCATAGAATGGAATCTTGTACAGATTACAATGCGGAAGTAACAACAACTCATGAGCAACCTATCGTAGATGCTGACCAGAATCAAAAAGGTTTAAGCAGAAATATAGACTCTGAAATGCAAGACACAAGACTGGGCGATGCAAACACCAACCAACCTGCAACCTCACCCTTTGGTCCATGGATGCTAGTGAAGAAACAAAGTCGCAAAAAACAGAATGCTATGGATCAATCTAGGAAACCATCTGTTGTACAAGATATTCAGAAAAATGGCTCTAGATTTTCCCTATTAAATAACATTGAGCCAGAGGTAACTCAAGGAGATAAAGGGAATCAGAATTCTCCTATCCCTACTGCCTCCATTGTTAGAGTAAGAGATCCAAGAGCTGGGAAGAATGCCCAAAATGTGCAAGTGAAAAAACAGACCCCCAGAAAAATTGAAGAGAGTAATTCACAACAGCAAATTAAAGGCCAAGCGCATCAAATGAAAGGTGTCAGTAACCATCAGGTGAAGCAGAGCCAAAGCAATAATAAGGAAGTCTCCAATTCTGATCAAGTTTCATTTGAGTAGAACTCCCCCAGGGAGAAGGATTTACAGAAACAGAGAGAGCTTGAGCATTTACAGCATATGAAAATTATTCTGAAACAAGCAGCAAAGAAGAGAGAGCTTCTTCCTTTACAGGGAACTAGGACATACTCTCTGGGGAATGCTTCTAAGGAACCTAAGCCTCCTGACATACAATCATTAAAGAGGTATGCTAATCAAGAGCCTAAGGTAAGGGGAAGCAAAGATCCATGCACCAACCTAGCTTTGGAAGATAAGATGGATGTTCAAGATAACATTGAGCCTGAAGCTCAACCAACCAAGTAAGTCATTATGAATTTTATTTCCTGGAATTGTAGAGGCATTTTTAACAAAGGATTTGCTAGCCTAATTAAGGATTTACGTGCTGTCTATGATGTTCACTTAATAATTTTAATGGAAATACATGATGAGGGAGACAAAGCTAAAAAAGTAATTAGTCGTTTGGGGTTTAGTTCATATCATATTTTTTATTCTATTGGGCAGGCTGGAGGGTTTGCTATTCTTTGGGATAACTCACACTGGCAAATTAGCTTCGAATCTATATCTAGACAATTTATACATATGAAAGTGAAATTTGGTGTTTTTTCCTCTTGGTTTCTAACTGCAATATATGCAAGTCCCCAGCAAATAAATAGATCTGTTTTATGGGATGACTTGAGAACTATTGCTAAAATAATGGATAAGGAGTGGTGTCTAATTGGAGACTTCAACTCAATCTGCGGCTCTCATGAAAGGGTTGGTGGTACAGGTAACACTCCTAACAGAAACATTCAAATGTTCAATAATATGATCTCTGACTGTAACCTTGTAGATGCTGGTTTTATTGGGTCCCCATTTACTTGGAAAAGAGGTAATCTCAATGAAAGGTTGGACAGAAGCCTAATCAATATGGAATGGAGACTGAGTTTCCCAAATGCTTCTATTGTCCATCTCCCTTTCTTTAAATCTGATCACTGCCCTCTCATAATGAGTTTTAATTATATTAAACCCCCTAACCAGCATAGAAGACCTTTTCGGTTTCTTGCTGCTTGGTTGTCCCACCCTTCTTTTTCAGATTTTGTTTCAGATAACTGGTCTACAAATGCAGATTGGTCTCTAAATATTAACAACTTCACCACTCAGATCCAGATCTGGAATAAGGATGTTTTTGGTCATATTGGTAGGAAGAAAAAATCTCTTCTTCACAGAATGAAAGGGATAAAGAAGAAGCAGATGCATGCTTATGACCCCAGTCTTGATCATCTACTTTTCAGACTTTGGAAAGAATATGAGGAGGTAGCTTATCAGGAAGAGTTGCTCTGGTATCAAAAAGCCAGATGCAAGTGGATTTGTCATGGAGATAAGAATTCTAAATACTTCCATGGCTCAACAATTGCCAGACGCAAGAAGAATAAAATTGAATGCTTGGAGGATAATAATGGTGTGATGATTACTGATAGAGACACAATGGAAACAATGACAAATGAATTTTTTTCTAACTTATACACTGATACAGGTTTATATCAGAAATTTTGTTTATCTAACTCTTTTCCTGATTTCTTGCCTGAGCATACAGACTTACTAACTGCCCTTGTTTCTGATGAAGATATTAAGAAATCCTTTTTCTCCATGGGTGGCCTAAAAGCTCCTGGTAAGGATGGTATACATGTTGTCTTTTACCAAAGTCAGTGGCACAAGGTAGGTAAGAGTATTTGTGATCTTGTCAAAGGTGTTTTTACAACCCCTACTCAAGTAGAGAAAATTAATGATACTTTAATCACCCTTATACCTAAGGTCGACGATGCTATTAATTTAAAACAGTTTAGACCTATTAGTTTGTGTAATGTGTCATACAAAATAATTACTAAACTAATAGCACAAAGACTTAGAAGTATCATGAAACATGTGGTTGGTCCAACTCAGAGTAGCTTTATACCAGGTCGTTAGAGTAGGGACAACATAATTATTACCCAAGAAATCATACATTCTATGAGAAATAAAAAAGGTAGAAAGGGCTGGATGGCCATCAAAATCGATTTGGAGAAAGCATATGATAGGCTCAATTGGGAGTTTATCTATGACACCCTTAAGGAGGTAGGTATCCCTGATCACTTGAGAGATGTAATTAAAGCTTGTATATCCACTCCTACTTTTAGAATTCTATTCAATGGAGAGGCTCTTAACCAATTCAGCCCCTCTAGGGGAATTAGACAAGGTGATCCCATATCACCTTATTTATTTGTTCTTTGTATTGAAAGGCTTTTTCATCCTAGAATTTCTCATCTTGCTTTTGCAGATGATCTAATCCTTTTTGCGGAGGCAAGGATGGATCAAGTGGAAATCATTAATACTATATTGGAGCTCTTTTGCACGAGCTCAGGTCAGAAAGTAAGTATTGATAAAACCAGAGTTTGCTTTTCTAACAATGTTTGCCTGCAGGTTAAGGATCAAATATCACGTGCTCTGGGCTTCCAGAGGACGAATGACCTGGGTAAATACCTAGGTGTCCCTTTAATTAATGGGAGGGTCACAAGATCTACTTTTGGCTCAACCTTAGCTCGAGTCAAACAAAGATTGTCAGGCTGGAAAGCAAAAAATCTATCATTTGCTGGCAGACTCACTCTATCTAAAGCTGTGCTCAACGCCATTCCGACATAACAGCCTACCTACCTGTTCCTACATGTAATTCTCTTGATAAAGTATGCAGAGACTTTTTATGGGGAGACACAGCAGAAAAAAGGAAAACCCACTTAGTGAATTAGGACAAAATTTGTAGCCCAAAAATGGAGGGAGGGTTGGGCCTTAGAAAATGCAGAGAAGTAAATGATGCCTATATGATGAAAGTATGTTGGGAGTTAAGTCAGAAACCTCAAGACCTATGGGTTCAAGTGATCAGAGCAAAATATAATTGTGGTTCAGATATTTTACCAATTATCAAGACCAAACCAGTAGCATCTAACTTATGGCATGTTTATGTGCTGTTTGGAAGAAATTCCTAGATAACTGCAATTGGAAGATTCAGGATGGTCAACATACCTGCTTCTAGACTCATGATTGGATCCAACTGATTGGGCCACTGCAATAGTATAAGACCATCCCCCCCACTGAAGCTGAATCTAGACTAGTTGTTGGTGACTTCCTCAACACTGATGGAGATTGGGACATGGAAAGAATTGAACAGCTATTACCTGCAAGCATCTGTAATCATATCAAAGGTATTCACCCACCTATACCAAATTCAGGGAAAGACAAACTTATTTGGAAAAGGGCTCAGGATGGTTGGTTTTCTTTCACCCCAGCTTATGAGAATATCATCTCTACTCGCTCCTTGGCTCCTAATCCTTTGATGAAGCGGGTCTAGAGTCTGCAAGGTCCACAAAGACTGAGAGTTCACCTTTGGAAAATTGTTTCTCATGGATTATTAACTAATTATGAAAGGTTCAAGCGAAAATTAACAATTGATTATAACTGTCCTATATGCTCTCAAGAACCAGAAACAGAACTTCACTTATTCAGAGACTGTCCCAGTATCAGACAACTATGGGAAATGTTTTTTACAGGCAGCTATAAACAACAATTCTTCTCTGCTCTCAATGTTACGCAGTGGATCACGAGAGCTCTTCAAACTAAACCTGAAAATGAAGATATCATGAGAAGAGATTTGGTTATTGGCTACACTCTAGAGGAAATATGGAGAGCGATAAATGAAATTATATTCAATAATGGGAGTGTCAACGTTGATTCTATGAAATTTAGAATTTGTGCACAAATTAAATCGGCCATTTCAACCTTTAGGAATTAAGATCGTTCTCACCTGAATCCCTCGCGCAAGATCGATGGGTTGATTCGGTGGATCCCGCCGCAAAATGGGTGGATCAAGCTCAATACAGATGGTGCGATGGTGGCTGATCCTGGGAGGGCCGCCTATGGAGGAGTGCTCAGGGATTTTTGGGGAAGATTCATTGTAGGGTTCAGCGGAATTTTGGGAATTTGTTCGATCCTGCATGCGGAGCTTTGGGGGATTGTGAGAGGGCTAATCCTTGCAAAACAGAGGGGATTTGCGAATGTCTGGGTCGAATCGGACTCCATGCTTGCGCTCAAATTAATTGAAGAGGGTTTCCATGAGAACCATCTTGCTTTTCAACTGGTGGAAAGAGCTAGAAACCTTGGAAAACAAGTTTGTGAAATTTGTTGGTCTCGCACATACAGAGAAGCTAATAGCTTAGCTGATAGCTTCGCTAAGTTTGGTTTGGGTGTGTCTGATAAACTTAGATTGTTTGAGAGCATCCCACATTTTGTTGTTTTACCTTATGTATGTGACAACTCTAGTATAGGAGTCCATAGAGGGTGTTAATTTTTTTTTTCTGGGTTTGTTTGGCCTTTAGGTCCTTTTCACTCATCAAAAAATAATTGTGACACAGTGGAAGACTCCAAAAGTCACTTTCCAATGTTGTAGTTGGGCATGTAGGTAAAACTTCATTAATTATTCACACTTATCAATATATGGGAAATAAAAAGAGTTGAATATTAATGAAGGGCAAGTATGAAAAAAATTATTGTTTTACCTAAAACTTTGCAAAGGGTCTTATATCAAGGGACACTCAATTCTTCTAGAAGGGGTCTTATAAATAGGGACGAAGGGAGTACTTAAAGCGAATATAGGAGGTGCCTGAACATTAAGCTTTGTCTAGCCAACCCAGTTATTTTAATCGGCCCAGTTATTCCCCAAGTCACGCATTCCAACCTGAGTATTAATCGAGGCAAATAGGAGTTGTGGTATTAGTAGGCATTTTCATTTAGGTCTATTTTAATTAATGTAACATGCAATTAAAATAAAACTAAATGATGAGGACATAGGGAAGAAATGCAAGGGCTAAGAGAACTGGGTGTTTCCTTCACATTGAACAAAAACAAGTGAACACTTTGGTCTTCATTTCCTCACCAATTGGGTTTGCTGGTAGATTTGCCAACACTTGGTTCTCTCAGCCTTTATATATCTTCAATATTCATGTTTTATGTCTTCATTACTGCTTCTTTTTTATCTCCCTCCCCCTTAGTTATTTTTATTGTATTTCAGTTATACTAAACACAGCGTAAATGATTATCTTATTCAGCGGATATGTAATAGGTGCTAGAATTCTCTCTAGTAATTTTAGCTACGAATTAGTTAGGAATTAACGAGTTTTAGCAATTTAGTGATTCCATTGCTAATTCCTATTCAATTATTGTTCCCCATCACACCCTTGTGGGATTTTATTAGATCATCTTGGTGGAGTTTCTATTTTGCGTAGTATTTTTGTTGCTCAGGGTCTTTTGGTCCTGTCAATGTAGACAAAAAAGAGAGAGAGATTGAGCTTGTTGATAAGGATATACAGCAAAGGTTAGTAAGTGCATACAAGATAAGAAATTGGTTTAGGCTAGACATGTTGATTGAATTAAACAAAGTGAAACCCTGATAAAATTTGTTTTCTATTTTCAAACAAGGCATAAAATAGAAAAGGGTAAGAAATGACGAAAATACTAAACGAATTATTGTGTTATTTGTTTAGTGAGTTCCGAAATAGAAGAGTGGTCTTTGATTTTCCCCCCTTGTACTTGAAGTTCATATTAATACAACAGATATTTTCTTTTATATATAGGTGATTGATTATGACTTCCCAAAGCTGCACCACACGTTAATTATGGTGATAGTGATACAAAGCTCTACCACTTGACAATTATATGGTGTATTATTTTAAGAAAAAACAACTGTAGAAGATATTTTCTTCACTAAATTTTCTAGGCGGTTTTAGAGGAAAAAAAAGTAAGAAAATAGAGTAAATTATAGAGTAAGAAACATTTAAAAATACCAAATTAGTTCAAGTTACTATTTTAGTGGTGATCATGAAAATAAGCATTTTCTTATATAATATATAATTTAATCTCAGGCAAAAGGCCAAGAAACATAAGCATGTTTTACCTTAAAAGTACAAATTAAAATTGAGCACAAATCTTAATACATATATTTATAACTGAAAGTCCATGTGAAAATGGTAAGTAAAATCCACATGCTACATATCTGACATGGCAAACCTTATATATACATCCATCAAATGCTAATTATTCTTGTAAGAAGAGCATGTTGTTTCTCTTCTTCCACCACTTTCCCACTTTCTTTCATTAATTCTTCCTTTGTCTTTCCAAACGAGCAATCTTGTATTGTTGAAGAAAGAAGGGCATGGATAGCCTTGAAGAAAAAGTGTCTGTGTTCATGGATGAACATTATTTTTCCAATGAATCAGAGCTGCATGGCTCTCTGGAGGATCCCTGGGGGTCAGAAAATAGCAGTGACTCTGATGAACCACCAGAAAAGACTTTGTATTGGGAATCTAAGGAGGCACTGCTTCAGGTACTCTTTACATATATAATATAATATATGTTCATTGCATAAACTTGTTTAGTTTGTTGTTTAACCAAAGCAACATGAAAAAATAGAGCCAATTATGATTCTGGGCAATTCTCATATATATTGGGGAAAATTGTTGTGTAAAAACAAATATGCAATCTGTTTCTTATTAACACAAGCTTGATTTAAAGCATAGAACACCAAATAATTTTGTTTTCAATCTGCATCTTGAATTAATCCAAAATTTTCTTTGTCTCTTGAATGATCTGATTTAAGCTGATAGTTTTCAAATTTTGTCTCATAATAAAATTCTTAGAAGTAAGAGAAATGCTACCAATGATATGAAGTTCTCCTATATATAGATATCACAAAATTACTTACCCATAGATTGATTAGGTGGGTTTGAATTTGTTTTACTATTCTCAGACATGGCAAAAAATAGAAAAAAGTAATTGGAAAGCACAAAATAGCCATGAAAAGAAAATCTTTATATGCAAAAGAATTTACTTTTTATTTCTCTATTTAGGAGTTCCGAAATATCTGAAGAGTATAGTCTCCATTTTTGGCTTTGTACTTGCAGATGTGTTAATTTTGATCCCTGTTTGTAGTGTTAATTAATTAATTGATACAAATACAATAGTATTACAAAAAAAAAAAAAAAATTGTTTTCGATGTTTTCTGTCCCTTATTTTATTTGTGGTCAGTGAGAACTTACTAAAAAGCGGTACCACACTACCACACGTTAATTATGATGATTCATGGTGGAACCTTCCATAAAATTATATTGCACAGAGGATAACAGATATAATAATATTCTTCTAAAAATTTCATTTTATCTACATTAAATAACCTTCATATTTCACAGCTTCCAAATTAAATTATTTTGACTCGTTGGAATATTCCTTTGTGGATATGCTTAGATGTTTTTATTCTACTGTGGGCTTTCTGTTTCACTCGAATCAACATATGAAAAACGTGTTTTTGTATACATAATTTTAAAATCTATACTATAGAAAAAAGGGAAAGAATATTTTGAACCACACACAAAAAGAGACATCGTTGTCATATGTCCACAATGACATATTTTTCAATGAAATATTTTTTAGGTTTTTTTTTAAAGAGTGAGATAAATGCATTTTAGAGAATAAAATAAAAAAAATTAGCAATTAAAATAGTAATAAAATACATGCACCTATATGATAAATTATGAAATTATTAAAATCTAAACTATTAATTTTCTGATTAATTGTTATAATTCTATACTTTCTATCAAATCATGGGCTTGACTCAAGTGACAAGTGTGGTATCAGGTTTCTTTGAGTAGAAATTACAATTCCAATATCTTGTAAACTAAAATTGAAACTTTTTGTTTCATTTGTGTTAGGAAATTTTGGAGCGTTACCAATTAACTGGATCGAAATTGAGACAAGAGTTTGGTCGAATTATGGAAAAGGTCAAAACTTCAGATTTCTGCAGCTGCTTCAAGCCTAACTCTTCCGATTGCACCACCTGTCTGAGAAGACGACTAGTTGCTGAGCTCCGCGACAGAGGATTTACTACTAACCTTTGCATATCAAAATGGAGAACCACAAACAAGTTTCCCGGAGGTACATAATAATACAGTGCGTATTTGGTTTAATGTAAAATCACGTTTACATGTTTACATGGATCTGAGTCAACATTGGCCCGGATTCACGTTTAAAACATGATTTTAAATAAATCAAAGACACAATTAATATTCACTACACATAATTTTTTATCTACCAAAATTTAACTTCTTTTTTTTTGCTATAAAGCCTGATTTTTCATTATGATGTTGGTTTTGTAATTTAGGCTCTCACGAGTATATTGAAGTGATTGCAAGCACAATAACAAGGAAGCAGATCCCAATTCTGATTGAATTGGAATTCAGGGACCAGTTTCAGATTGCAAAAGCAGGTGAAGAATACCAGAAACTTGTGTCCTGTTTGCCTGAATTTTATGTTGGGAAGCCGGATTACTTAACTGCCATTGTTCGAGTAATGTGTAAAGCTGCAAAGAAATCAATGAAGGAGAAGAAAATGCATCTGGGTCCGTGGAGGAAGAGTAGCTTCATGCTAATGAAGTGGTCAAGTTTCAATCAAACTTGGACTTCTGATAGACTTCCAACATATTCCCATGCAGCACAACCAAGTCAATCTTACCTCAGTTTCTCAGGAGCTCCTACTGCTGTGGTAGTCACCTGAATTGTTAATTTGTTTCTTGAATGAGACAAAGCTCAATTCCGATGGTAGTTTTTGAAGAGGAATTTTCAACTCAAGACCTCTTCAGTAGAAGTTTATGCCCAAGTCCAGTACGTGGAGCAATTAATATATTATTATATATCGCAGTTCATTGTCCTTTAGGACCAAGTTTAATACATTCGCCTAGCAATAGCATAAACCGTGTACTGTTATGCAGTAACTCGGTTTTAAATTGTAAATGTTGTTGAATCATGAATATGTATTCAACTTTAAGGTAAAATATTAATATTGGTTATTACAATATACATACTTATCCAACTGATAAACTAGAATTTAGCAGTTTTCTTCTACAGTTGAGGGTGGCTCCTTTCCATACCATGGGAATGGGATAAGCAAACTAATTCCAACATTATGATCTTTCTTCTGTAAAGGCCCATTGTTACTCGTTGCATCAGCGAGTCGAGATACTCAATCAGTCAATCTAACTAGGGACTAGGGGTGGCCCAGTATTTAAATTTTTTAAAAATACTCTCATCCAAATCAATTTATCTAAACTTGAATCTATCATTCAAATTTGAGTTAAATTAAATATATTATTTCTTAAGTTTCTTTATAAATTAATAAAATAAAATAATTATTTAAATAACAAAATTTTATTTATTAATATAACATATATAAGTGAAGATATGATATACCCAAGCCCACACTTGATACCCTAAATTCGATACTTTTAACTTCTGTCGCTTGCCAAATCCAGGCCCAACAATTATCATATCTGGACGACTGCACCTAATAATGTCCTAGAATTCGACCAAAAAAAATCATGTCCTAGCTAGAATCATTAATTACTGTCACATCTTATGAATTATTACCAGGGAATTTCAATGAAATTTGTTTGTTAAAGTTTATTTAAAAATTGAAACTGAGTTTTATGGACATTTTGCTAGTAGTTTCGTCCAAAAATCCCCCAAATGTTATCAAGTTTTCTAAAAAATAATCTGTTGCAAATAAGTGAATTAATATTTTTTAGATGATAAACTTCTAATTAATTAATTAAACATTTTGAATAATATTCTTTAAAAGTAAATCTGACCAAAATACAAAACGAACGAACGCTAATTGTCAGATCAATCATTTGAATCTGATTGACATACATTGACTGAATAAACGTCCTCTTGATCCAGTGAAAACAGTTTACAGTGGAAGACAAAAGCAAATCTATGCTCATCTTCGAAAGTGAATATTTACAACTGAAGGCTGCAAGAACAAAGTCTGTTGAACAGAGAGAGCTAGGGGCAAAATTGGATGAAAAAGAAACGAAGAGATCTTTTTTGCACGACCATCCATGCTACCAGCTTCAGGACCTAAATAATAAGTTTAAAGCATGAAATAAAATCTGCTATATTCATGTTCAGAAAGCAGATCAAAGTTGAATGGATTACAGGACAGACAACTAATACAAGAAAGCTAATATAATAGCATATCGAATAGAACATTGCTAAGAGCTATCTCCTTAAATCGATCTTGAGAAATGGTTGGGGTGCTTAAAGTCTGAGCACCGTTGGAGCACTTTTTTTGGAATCTTATTTTGTGCTTGTATAACACTTTTGCTTAACAATTTTTTTTAAATAATTATTGCATATTGCGGGATTGGTCAGTAGGTAGGTTATAAGTTTCATTTAAGAAAATTTTTAAAATTGTTGGGTTGAAAATAAAAAGTGATTGAATTGCTTCAAATAATATAATAATACAGAAAAATGAAAAAATAATATGGAATATTAGTTTTTTTTTTGTCAAATATAAAATATTAATTTAAGAAATTTTTTAAAGGTGTTGAAACAGAGATGACCTAAGCAGGCAACGAACAAATCCACTTTTCCAGCTTCCCGACCCAAAAAAAAAGAAGCAAGAGTCGCTTTGAAACAGATGTAGGATTGACAGGTTCTTTTTTTTTTTTGGTCAATAGATTGACAGGTTCAAAAATGGGTAAGGTAATTTTAGGGTAGTTGGGTCTATCATAAAACTCACACTTTATTACAATAAAAAATATATATTTAAATTAATAAAATATATTATTAAAAATTTTAAATATTAAATTTATACTATTTATAAAGTCAGTCATCAAATTCCTCATTAAATATTTACACAAACATATGTGAAGACGTACGGAGAAAATATATACTAAACAAAGGAAAAAGGGTCGGGTGGAGTCACTCCTAAGGCTGGTCCATACATAAGGTTGGTAAAGCTCTTGTTTGAGGCCCCATAAAAATAAAGAAAAATGCTATTTGTATAACAATATTTGTACAATAGCATACGACTAAGAGATAGTAATAGAAGAGAAAGAAGTGTGAGATATAATGAGTAATCTGATAGAGAGAAAAATAAAAAGTGTTATATATGTTGTTGTATAAGTTAATTGTATAAATAATATAACTAAAAAATAAAGGCCGCAAAAATATTACTAATTGTTCATTATTATTATTTTTAAAAATTAAAAAACTAATAATTGGTTGATGAGTAATAATAGGAATAAAGATATTTCTATTAAAATATAGATCTTCATTGTATTACAACTCTCTTAATTACTAACTTTTAATCTTTTATTTTTCTTCTTAATTGGCTTTATTATCAATTGAAAGTGAAATATCAAAGAAAATTCATTATGCAAATTTAGTAAGTAAATTTATATTCTTAAAATCTTGAAAGATAAACTTTAAATAAAATTATTTCACAGATTAATTTATTTAATTTAACTATCTTATTTATCTCATTAATTGATTTTATAATCATTAATTTCTTTATTATTTATAGATATATTCTTCTTTATTAAATTATGTTTTAAGTTTAAAAATATCGTATGATGTATATAATAATGGGAAATTCCAGGTTACCCTCTCGTGAGAGAGGGTTTTGGTACCTTCTTTGATCATTGAATCAATTTCTCTCAATTTTCTTAAATGATCTTAGTATTTTTATACTTATAGGACAATATTTAACTATTAGAATTTGTATTTTTAATTTTTGAAAAGACTTTTTGACCCCCAATAACTATTATCATGTATTTTTTATTGTATTCCCCTATTTTTTCACATTCTCATTTGCAATACACGTGTCTCATTTAAAATCTATTTTATGTCTTTGAAATAATTTAGGATGGAGTACACGACTTGTTCCTACGTAATTTTGGCCTATTCAACAAAAAAAATGACAAGAATGTACCAAAACCCTCTCTAATGGGAGGGTACCAAATTGCGACCCTATAATAATTACTTATTTAATGATGGAGAGTGTGCCTTAAAGAGTAAAGTGCACCTGGTAAGTGGCAACCATTGACTAGAAAATTAGCAGAGTAGGTTCTCGCCGATCTATGGTTGGTTTTCCAAGTTGTATTTTACAAAAAAAAAAAAAAAAAAAAAAAAGGGTCTCGTTTGACTCTTCTCATTAACAGTTACCACTGGCAGTTTACTCTATTGTGCTGCATCCTTCACGGTAGAAAAGCATTATCCCACCCCTCATTTTATTTTACTATATAAACTGGAGGACTTTATCTCCTTCATTTTGATGTTTAGAAGGCAAAAGGCTTGAACAAGAGAAAAAGCTCACCTGGTTTGATCTTAAATTTGAGAGAATATGGATACTTCCTTAAAATGAACTTGATTGGATGGTCAGTTGATTGCCTATGCCGATCAGTTGCAGAAATCAGCTGCAAACGCAATGATGGGAAAAATTAAAAAGATAACCCATAGTAACTGAAAAATCTAATACTTCACATGTATTATAAAGGAGAGAAAGAAAAATAAATTAAATGACCAAGAACTTTCATCCATTGTTCCACAGATCTTGCAGATATTTGTCCGTATGCTTGATGTGTGAATACAGGGAAAACCCTTTTCTATATGGGGCATCAGTGAGCATGTCAAATCCAACCTCCCCCCTACCCCTCCCCCGGGTTAAATTGGGTAGTAAGTGCTCCTTGGAATTGAGAGATCAAGGTATAACCTATCTCTTCTCAGCACATGAATTTATGTGCTCCTTGAAACTAGAGAAATCATTCTTCCAACTGTAATTCAAAGTTGACACCTACACCTCCAATCACTCTCTTTCAATATAATTGGAATCTCTACCAGTTATCAACCTCTAGAATCTTTGCCTCCATTACCCTATCCTTTCAATATACCATCTGTCATATCAGTCTAGTAAAGGTTCCCACCACCTCCACCAAAAGAAAACAGCTTCAGATTTATTTCCAGATATCTAAAAACCACAACTTTGAAGAAATCGGGATTCAGATTGACATGATATCTTCCTAACAGGATGAAAAGGCAAGCGTCAAGGAATAGGCAAAACTGGTGTTATGGCCTGTCTCCAAGGGAGGTCCAAATTGTTTCCCCATCCCCACTTACTTCCTATTTACTAACGCTAATCTAACAGCTGGAGCTCCACTTTAACCAGCATATACCTAATTTTGTCGCAAACATATAAAATTTAATAAAGCACTGCAAGGAAACTAGACGAAAAAACAAGCATCTAAAGTAAACCTTATCATCAAACCGGAAAAGAGATTGGTCAAAGTATGGAGAAGGACTCTGTGACTGACAACTGAAAGGCAATGAGGCAAGCATCTTCTTCACAAACTGCATAACAACAAACAATTTATATACAACACATTAGCATGCCATGTCTTTGGATTTTTTTTATTCGGGGAGGGAGGGAGGAAGCAGGTGATTAGGAGGTTACAACCAGCAACAGCACTTTACCTGTGAAGAGTTGCTTGCCTTATCTTTTATGCTCCGTAGCTGTTCCAGTGCATGAATGTTATTTGAATGAGATGATATGAAATTCATATACATTGAATTCCTTGATGTTGCATGGAAGTGATCACAGAACTGCTCAAACAACAGATAGAGCTCGTCTGCTGAATTCTGATAGGATATAAAGATGAATTAGAAAAAAAATATCAAGACACTTCAACAAAACGATAAAGCCCAAGAAAATAAAGCACACGATGGAAAACAAATTTACCTGATAAAAAGATACAATTTCAGTGGTATCCATGTTATATACAGCAACAAAAGCTGGGTGGTGATCAGCATTTCGTGACACCTGAGGCTTTAAAACATGAAAGATCAACACATCTGTCACATTATCTCAATAGAGGACATAATAATTCCACCCCATTCTCCAGGTTGAAATTTTATGGAATTGACAGAGATAAAATCAATTTTGGGCCTCCACTTAACAGTTGTGCCTTTAAGAGTTAGTCTCTATCATAGTATGAGATATCTATGACCTAGTGATGAAGAGTTCAATCCTTGTTGCCCTATTCTGATAATTAAATTCCAGCAACAGGTTAGTGAAACCGTGTTCTGAGGGGACTTGTTAAAAGATAATTACCATTTTAGCTACCAGCTCATGGTTTAAGAGTCAATCCTTGACACTAATTGTTTTCAACCAGGGCTCTCCGTATAGTATGGAACCTCCAGTAGAGAGGCTAGAGAAGGAAGACAGCCATGGCCAGATACTCAAGCTATAGCAAAATGACAATGTTATACCATTTTCATTTGGTATTTGGCCCTCAGGTTCTTGTAAGTAATTTTCATTTTTACTTACTTTGGGACTGTACATGGTATTATCAGAACAAAAAAATAAATACATACAAAGAGAACTCACCCCTCCATCTACACTACCAAACTTGATTAGTAAGTGGTGTCTGTCCAAGAATTGCACCTGCCCAGGAGTTGAATAGATGCAACTTGTTACATTCCTTAATATATGCCCAGAAAATAAATATATACTGTGTAAAGAAGGTTTAAAATCGTTAGTGAAATGTTCTTGTCTGATGATAAAGCTGTAATAAAGAGTCACTTAAGATGCATAAAATATTTCATAGGCCCTACCTTCCAGATAATCAAATCCACATAATCTTGAAAGTGGAAGTAAAACTTCTTCCTAAGCCTTTGAGCCCTCTGGTGAACCAAGGAAAGAACAGAATAATTAAATCAATGAATTTATATATAATGAAAAAAAATTAGAATTTGAAAGATACAGAGCTCAAGGCATATAGATAAAGAAAGCCAAAAACCTTATACAATCACAATTCAGAAAAAGAAATCCAAGACAGTGAAAATTGCATAACAGAAATTAGGAGAAATGGCAAGGGTAAACATTTGACAAGGTCCTAAGATATAATAATTGTCTATAGTCCACACACTCCTATACCAAGAACCAATACTTGTAGTCTTGTACAACATGCATTGTTGCTATGGATCTTCCATTTCAGATTTTAGAATGTTTCCTTTTCCATATACTTATTCATGCTTAACAATCCTAATAGTGAAAGATTATGTGGGGAAGCAAACCAGGGGAATTACAGAAAAGGAATTCTTGGTGAAAACATTTCTAGTTTAGGAATAATTGAGCATACAGATGGTTAATTAAGTCCATTAGTGATTATTCAATGACCACTCTTTCAACATGGTTAACAAATTAAGTGGTTCATTATTCCTAAATTGGAAATATTTTTACCAAGAATTCAGAGTTTCAATTTGTAGTCAGTTTAAAAAAATTTAACATTATCATCCAATGACGTGTTACCATATCATTTCATGAATATGACATCACATGTGTTATTAAATTCAATAAATGATATGACAACATGTCATTTGATAACAATGTAAAACTTTTTTATGCTGACAATGCATACAAATTAAACCCATTCCTTCATTGTAATTTCTCCTTTTAAATTATTGCAAAATGTTTGTGTGCATATCAATGGCCATGCTGGACAACAAACGTGTGCATTCCTGCATATGTATGCCTGTGGAGACACAGAAATATTGACATACAGAAGCAAATGCCAAATAATGTCCATAAACAGTGAGGGTATAAGACACAAGAAGATCTTAAAACAATTTGCTGTGAAGAGCAAAAGGAAAGGAACTGAAGTTTTTAGCATCAAAGAGAAAAGAAAAAGAAAGTAATATTTTGAAATAAGCTATGTGCCTATGTCCTCCCAAAATAATATATGAACAGCCTGACATTAGGCATGAAAGAAGAGCCAAATAAAACAAGGAAGGAGCAGATTGTGCAATAAGAAGTGAATTAACAAGACCAACCAAGGCATCATCTCTTTCTTCATTCCATAGTCCCTGGAATATGAATGAAAGCAAACGCTGCTTTATACCACTTAGAAAAGAATTCCCAAGATTAGGCTGGGCTGGATGCATGTGATTTTCTATGTGGTTCCCAGGCAACTGATGCTGTTTGTTTTTGTCAGACAATGCCATGCCCTGTCAGCAAATGACCATCTTTTATGAGTTTGCTTTGGTGCTTTAAATATGCCACAAAACCATCAGAATCGTGCATGTCTGTATGATAATATATTAGAAAAGCTACTGCATACAGAAATTTGGTTGACAAAATATATATGTATATATATCGATGATATCAATATTGATATATGGCATCACAATTGATAAAGGATGTTTGGGATGTAATGACAATCAAAGAAGACCATAAAATTATTAGTTTTGAACCATTGCAACAGATTTGAAAAGCATTCCGTAGATTTTAACCAAATGGAAATATGATTTTAAAAAAGGTCAAAGCTCACAGGAGGACCCACCACTGATGTCAGCCCTGGGAGAAGCCCACAGGAGGCATCAAAGGGCTGGGGAGGGGAGAAGTGAAAGAGAATGGGGGTGGAGTGCATTGCAGAGGTTTGAACCCATGCACTCATTGCATGTCCCACAATCACAATTTCACCGACTGAGCTGACTCAAGGGAGCCTCAAAAGCATATTTAATTAGAAAAAATCTGTTGATTTTTCTGACGAAAAGCCACAACAATTGATCTAATGGCATGCTCAACAAAACACTTGATGAATAAAGTCAATTCCGGAAGCTTGCTGACCTGAGCATTTGAATTGAGAAAAAGTTCATCATCTTCACGGCAGAATTCCCCAATAGCACGTACATCAACAAGGTTCCCAGAGTCCCTAATTTGAAGAATGTGTATAGTTTGATAGCGCAGTGATACAATTGCCAGTAGGTCATCATACAAGAAGACGCCCATATTATGGGTCAAGTTGACAAAGTCATTACAGAAGACCTTCTTATCCAGGATCTCTCCATCTTCCAATCTAAATATAATAGGTGAGAAACCAGGGGATAAAAAGACATGAGTACAAAATAACCAGGATAAGATTTGTCTTCTGACTTTTAAGATCTGAAAAAGAAAAATTCAAATATAAAGAAAGATGAGAAAGCACCTCAAGAGATGAAAAGTTATCTTTTCTATTGAAGGAACACCCTGGACAGCTCCTCCAACAGCAGGTGCATCATGAATTTGAGCCGTAGAAGTAGCAAACAGTCCAAATTGATTACTCTCCATGTAAAGAAAGAAATCTTTGCATATAAGTTCATTGCAAGAAGCAAGTGGTACACAATATAATTGGGTGAAAAAACCGTCAAATCTCTTTGCTTTTGATGGCAAATCATGTTTATCACAATCTTCATCTTTGCATGAAAAAGAAAGCCATCTAGGCCTATAAACAATCAACTCTTGATGATTTCTGCTGAAACTTATGAGGTATTGACCATCATCTGTGAATTTACGGAATGAATGGTCTGGGCACTCAACCTCATATATTGTGTAACTCGGTACCAAATTTTCATAGAATCGCCGAGCATGATGAACCTGCAAGAATTAAATTACACCTGCAAAAATTAAATTCAATTCAGGTTCCTTCAACAGAGGAACAAGACAACGACGACAACACAACAACAACCAAAGTTTTTTACCACTAGGTGGGAAAACAGAGAAACAAAACAACAATTTTATAAATTTCTCACGAAGTTAGTTTGTACATCTGTTAAATTGTAAGCAAGTTTTCCAAAATAGCACACCATGTATACTTTTGCATTTCAAGTTGCAACATTAAAAACATTAGGTTATACTTGACACTGACACTGTTTAATTCAATAGTCAGATAAACTGTCCAACCTCTCTGCATATCAAGATTGCAGTAAAGCACATATCACAACTCCACTTACCCTTATTTAGCTTCCTTCACTTATGTCCTTGATAGTAACCAGTACCCCAAGGGATATTCAAGTTACCTACAATTACAACAATTATTGTGCAGCTTCTTTTTTAACCACCACCCCCCCCCCCCCCCCCCCGCCCCAAAAAAAAAGGAAAGTAAAAAAGACCAATTCCTGTTCTGAAGCACTTACAGACTCATGTAGCTAAGTCTAAATCTAGTAAACATTCTTAATTCTTTGTTTCCATCAATTATTCCACACCTCATTTTTTTAAAATTATTTCACCAAACAAGTTAGTAAACTAAAAAGAGGCAAAAGAAGACCACATTTGTAAGAATTTCTAGAAGAAACAATCTTAAACATAATTGGTATTAAGAAATTACACTAGTGCCAGGAGCAGGAGTGCAAATTTGACGATCAAAAATCCTAGCCACAATATTGCTGCTTCTGTTGTACATTAAAGCTTGTCCACAAACTTGAAACTTCACCCTGAAAATGAAGAAAAATGAAGTTTTCATATCAGACAAGCTTAGCTTGTCAAGCTATATATTCCTACAGAATCATTATTTTTAATATTATTTCCTAGCAAGTCTTGTTAAAAATAGATGGATACAGGTAGTAGTTTCAAACCATTTTTTTTTCCAATCCAAGTCATGAACTAAATATGTAAAACAAGACAAGTAACTTAGATCAATTTGAATGCAGAAATGTTTAATAACAGAAATGGAGAGAATACACGTTACATATTTCCGCCAAAAATAGCAGTATTCCTCACAGACAATCAGACATAATGGTGCATAGAAATGGGAACGCAAAATAGCAAGATTGGAAGAGAGAAATCAATGTCATCTAGAGTGTCCCTGTAAAACTCAGCTGCCCTAGAAAGCACCGAGTATAAAATATTTCTTGCAGTCTGCATTTCAATCACGACCAGAATTACTCGTGTTAATAAAGAGTGTTAATATTTTCACAGGCTGGCTAGGTTCAGGTTGAGAAACCTCAAACCAAACCCTGTAGTGTGTATAATTATCAAGAAGATGGTAAGAAAAATGCTATTCTCACCTAAATCGTAACATTTGCGGACGCTATTTACAAAATTACATGAACCTTAACAAGTTAAAACCTAGCAGCAGTTCACGCTTCAGATTCAACAGTCACAACATCCTAGTTTACAACTCGGTATTACAATACAATTACATATTTACACGTCCAAGAAAGAAGTTGAGCAGAGAAATAGAAATTTAAATCAACCGTAAGTGTGAGTTCAATCACCATTCAAAAAACTCAACCTATAATAAGAATAATAAGAATACCAAAGGGAGAAATTAGTTGCACAGAAAATTGGAGATTCGGTGTGTAAATCAGAGAGGTTACCTTTCTGGTGGCCACGGTGAAAAGCGCCGTTGACGGAGCGTCGTGAATCGAGAGAGAAAGAGAATTTGGGAATTGAATTTAAATTTGGGAAAACTAAACTAAACTAAAAGGAAAATGGAGTTTGGAGAGAGATGGCACATAACGTCACATCACCCCGCGTGTACTGTGTCCATCTCTAGTCAAGTCTAGTCCCTCTCTATTTTGCTTCCTTCTTTCCCTTCGGCTATCTATCTATCCACTCTCTCCTTGCAACTAGCTGTCCATCAAACAAACACCACAACTATCCTTTCCCCTCCTTTCTTTTTGTTTTTCTTTTTGTACATCAAGAATCAAGATAAGGTGACACCACATAAAATAATATTTATTAACTATATCCATAACATTACCCTAACAATTTTCATAAAACTTCTATCAAAATGTTTTTCTTTTTTTTGACGTTATCAAAATGTTAATGTTTGTTTTTAACTAACAGAGAAGTCAATCTATATTTTTTAATAAAAATGATAATTAGTGATGGCTCAACATAAAAAATGCCCCGGGTCAACTTTTAAAATGAGGCCTTTTGTAATTTTTTGAAGTGCTACATTTTTTTATCTATAATTTATTTTTTAGCTTTAAAGATGTAAAATTATTTATTAAATCATTGTAATTAATTTCTTATAATATTTTCATTTTCAATTGATAACATAATCAGCTCATTTAACCTTTGATGAATGAAAATAATAAAGGTGAATTTAGTAAATATAAATATTTTAGAATTAAAAAAATAATTAATATCAATATAGTAATAAAAAGTCAAATCAAATATTTGTACAATAATTAGTATTAATAGGGAAGTACGAAAAGAGATATAATGGGTATAATTTTTAGGAGGTGATAATTCAATTTATAGTTAAACTTGTAGGTACCAACAAAGTCTAACACAATTGATAAATAACTGGGTCCCTTAAGTATTTTGACAAGGGTTTGATCATTTACAGTGTGTATGGAAAAGAATTTGTTGGGAGAGGCAAATTCGATCCGTGACGGTGTGTATGGAAAAGAATTTGTTGGGAGAGACAAAACTCACCCCAGTGATCTTCTCAAAGGGATTACTCTATATCTATCAGCTAGGGATACATTTGCTTCACAACAAAAAAAAAAGTTAAACTTGTAGTTTTTTTTTTAACTTTTAAGGGGTAATTAAGAAATTTTATTGAATTTGAAATAAATGTTTCACTTACTTTTGGGTTGATCCAAGTCTGTTAAAGCTAATAGACTTGCTGATGTGGCATAAAAGACTGAAAGTCTTCATTTTGGTCCATGTCCAATCAGCCCAAAAGATTGGAAACCCATCAAATTGGTCCCTGCCCAGTCAGTCCAAAAGATTGGAAACCCATCAAATTGATCCCCCTCCCCCTCCCTCTCCCTCCCTCTCTCTCTCTCAGCCATGCCCCGCAACGTCATTCATCATATCCAACATTATCCAACTTCAGACAATCACTTCAAACCTACCAATCGGCAGCTAGATGATGGTAACATTTCTTACAGGTGCACCGTTACAACATTTCCACTAGAGAAGTGAACAAACCATAATCATACCACCAATCCCAGAAGATACAAGCTCCAAGACGACTCGATAATCTTTTATTTATCACCTTCTATCCACCCCAAACCAGAAAAGGCATTTACTTACCAACTTTGAACTGTAAAGATGCTTGCTTATATTCCTTCTTTTGGGCTTTGAGAGCTCAGCAAAATCTGCAATAAGTTACAAGCAAATTCTATAAGGGTAAATTCACCAGTAAACACAAAAATCAATCATCAAATCAGAAGTTAAGAACAACCATGATTCTACAATTTCTTGACGTTGATAGAAGTTACAGATATTATTAGTATGAAAAATAATTTGGTCCCCACCTTTTGTAGTAGCAAGTTCCAGCAAGAAGTCTAGGCCAAATAAACTCCAACAACATTCAACAAGGCAGCAAAGTTGGGAGTTTGAATGGGTAGAGAAGGGATGCAGCACATTTGTAATAATCCTTCAAGGACTCCAACATGTAATTATCTTGCCTACCATTTTGTTTCTCCCCCTGCAGTGCAGATGGAACTTGTTTTCCAGGAAAGGGGAAGCAGGATGTCCCATTTAAACCATCATTACTGACTTGCTGAGAATTTGAATGAGGGTAAGTAAGAGTACCATTGGGGAATAGAGCTCTGGTTGATGAAGGCAACTGATATCCATCCAACCAACTGTAATCATCCATAATCGAATTCTCACTAATCAAATCTGAAACAGTAGGTTCAATATCTTGTTTAGGAGGAACATGACTGAAACCTGGAGGAGGTCCATGGTGCCTAGAAGGTTGGCTGACTGGAGACTTTTTCAAACCAGCTTGCAAGGGTGATGATGTCTTCACAACAGAGTTATCAGTAATGACTCCAGAAGATGAAAGGGTATCAATTTTGGATGATTTTGCTAAGTCCTCAGCTTTTGAGAGACCATAAAATCCACCAGTGCCAGTACTTATAGATTGCTGGATAGGAACTGCAAGTGCAGCATAGTTGGAGATTGCTGCAGCTTCTTGCAGCGGTAAGTCAGGTTTCATGACATGCCCATTCTCTAAGAACCCAAGACCTTTAAAACTGTTGGCAAGAGATATTTCCTCCTCTACCCACCCTGAAGAATGTGGCTGAACTAGTTGCAAGTGTTGAGGCACCACATCACTTACAGAAGCAGGTTGGGATAATGTTGGGATATGATGAATGACGTTGCAGGGCATGGCTGCGAGAGGAGGGGGGGAGAGAGGACCAATTTGATGGGTTTCCAATCTTTTGGGCTGACTGGGCAGGGACCAATTTGATGGGTTTCCAATCTTTTGGGCTGACTGGGCAGGGACCAAAATGGAGACTTTAAGTCTTTTATGGACTTAGGTTAACGGAACGACTATTTTGACCGAAGGTAGCATCATTCAGGGACGTTTTTACAATTTTCTTTCTTTCAGGGACCAAATTGACCGATGGTCAATCTTTCAGGGACCATTTTGAGGGTTTACTCCAAACAAGACGTCCGGCCTTGAACCAACCACTTGTTAATAAAATATAAAAAAAACTAGTTCAAAATTAAATTAAAATATAAAATATTTAAATTCAATTTTGAAAAGTAAAAAAAATTAATTTAATAACAATTTGTAAATATTTCATTTTATTCAATGTTTAATTAATTGAAAAATTTAAGTATTGATTGAAAATATTAAGGAAACTAATAATATTCTTTGATTGAATAACTATTTAA